>PVIY010025250.1:0-36955 GCA_004026745.1 Myrmecophaga tridactyla
GAAGGTGTAAGGGATATATGGGATGTATGAGTTTTCTTTTTTCCTTTTTATTTCTTTTTCTGCAGTGATGCAGATGTTTTAAAAATGATCATGGCAATGAATACACTACTATGTGATGATATTGTGAGCCATTTATTGTACACCATGTATGGGCTGTATGATTGTGAAGATTTCTCAATAAAAATCTTTTTTTAAACTATGTTCTCATCATTTTAATGGGTTGGATGGCAGAACCAGTTTCCTTTTCATAAAACTCTGTATAAATTCCTAAAATACAAAGTGTGTGTATATGAATATACATTAGATTACATTCTATGATAAATATGTTGTAATCATGAAAACTGCAAATATTAGAATTAATTGCTAGATCCTTAAAGTATTTTGAAAAAAAATTCTTGAACTATTTGGGTTTTGCTAAGTTTATTTTAACAAAATATTTTTCATTTTAATCATTTTGGTATTTTAAATAATTTTAGACTTGATTTTCCTTTACTGGGGGTCTGTGCTGGTTTGAAATGATGTATGTTTCCTAGAAAAGCCATGTTTTAATCCTAATTCCATTTTGTAAAGGCAGCCGTTTCTTCTAATCCCTATTCAGTATTGTATGTTTGAAACTGTAATTAGTATCATCTCCCTGGAGATGTGATTTAATCAAGAATGGTTGTTAAACTGGATTAGGTAGAGGCGTGTCTCCACCCATTTGGGTGGGTCTTGATTAGCTTCTGAAGTCCTATAAAAGGAAACATTTTGGAGAATGAAAGAGATTCAGAGAGAGCAGGGAATGCCGCAGCACCACAAAGCAGAGAGTCCACTAGCCAGTGCTTTGGAGATGAAGAAGGAAAACGCCACCCGGGGAGCTTCATGAAACAGGAAGACAGGAAAGGCAGAATAATCCTTATTCAATATTGTATGTAATTAGATCATCTCCCTGGAGATGTAGCCCAATCAAGAGTGGTTGTTAAACTAGATTAGGGGAGATGGGTCTCCACCCATTTGGGTGGGTCTTGATTCATTTCTGAAGTCCTATAAAAGAGGAAACATTTTGGGAGATTCAGAGACAGATTTCTGAGAGAACAGAGTGACCTAGCCACAAGAAGCAGAGTCCACCAGCCAGCAACCTTTGGAGATGAAGAGGTAAAATGCCTCCCAGGGAGCTTCATGAAACAAGAAGCCAGGAGAAGAAGCTAGCAGATGATGCCTTGTTTGCCACATAATTCCAGATGAGAGAGAAGCCATGTACCTTTCCACTTGAGAGAGAAACCCTGTTCACCATGTGCCTTCTCACTTGAGAGAGAAACCCTGAACTTCATCGGCCTTCTTGAACCAAGGTATCTTTTTCTGGATGCCTTAGATTTGATATTTCTATAGACTTGTTTTAATTGGGACATTTTCTCAGCCTTAGAACTGTAAACTAGCAACTTATTAAATTCCCCTTTTTTAAAAGCCATTCTGTTTCTGGTATATTGTATTCCGGCAGCTAGCAAACTAGAACATCGCCTATAGATGGAGTAGTAAAAATGATGGGGATGAAGATAAAGATGATGATAATGGGCAGGCCACAGTGGCTCAGCAGGTAAGAATGCTTGCCTGCCATACCCGAGGACCCGGGTTCGATTCCCGGTGCCTGCCCATGTTAAAAAAAAAGAAAAGAAAAGATGATGATAATAATTTGTACACTGTGTGAACACAGGCTCAGGCACAACAGAAACTTTTAGTAAATGAGTAAATGAATGCTTTATTACTTACACAGCACAAAGTGTCCAAAAGAGCCGGGAAAGAGCTCCATCATGGCCAGTCTCCCAGGGAGGCCATCTGCTCTGGTCACGGTGAGTGAATGGCAGCTCTGCACGCTCCAGTTTGCGTGTGAGAGGAGAGACAAATCTGTGCTGCCTGAGAGGTATTTATATAACCCCATCTCCCCTTAATTGAGAATGGAAACACTGAAACATCTTCACACAATAGAAAAGGGGTTAAGGGGTCGGGGGGAGATAGGCAAGGACTGGGAGATGGATGAGATGGCCACAGTGTGTCCTAACTTCCCCAGTCATAAACACTTTATATCTACGGAGCACTTACCATGTCCCAAGTATCATACTAAATCCTTAACATGCTAATCTCACTTAGTCCTCACAACAAACCTCTGAGCTGGGGACCATTGTACCCATTTTACATAAAAGGTAAATGAGGCCCAGAAAGGTTAAGAAAATTTCCCCAGGTCACAGAGCCGGTAAGTGTCAGAAGCGGAATTCAAATCCCAATTGGTCTTAAGAGTTTGCTAAAGGCATTATTTCATGAATAGTTCCTTATTCTTAACCTTAGCTAATAATACTGTGGTGCAATTGTGATTACCAAAATATAGTCCACATTACTTTGATTTAATTGGAAGAATATCTGAGTCTATTCAACTACTTACTTCTGGGCAGTGGATCTGCCAGATGAATTAATTGGGCCAAGGCACAGCAGATCCATTGAGAATGAATACTGAACCCTAGGACCAAATGATTGTGCAATAATACCAGTGAACTCATAAAACAAACAAGTTAGCCATTTAATGAATCCTTTCTTCATATTCCTGGATCTACTCATTCCTTGTCAGTGTGACACCATCCTCACAACAGTACTCATAACTAGAACTTTTTAATTAGAGTAACCAAATGCCCCCTACTATTATACAGAGTGTAAGCAGTGTGACACTAACTTGTTTGTTTCACATGGAGGAGAACTTGTTACTACAGAGAATAAATCACTTAAAATCATTATAGAAGCAGGGACCAGTATAGAACTGGACATTTGAATGCTTTATCTACTTAGCAACTACTCTAGTTCACTCAAATGTGGAGGAAAAAAAATTAGTCAAATTCCCACTTTTGTTCCTCACTTATTTCATTTATTCAACAGACACTTATTGTGCAGCCACTGGGTGTGCCAAACACTACACTAAGTATGTGAAATAACAGAAGTTAAATTAAAAAAAAAAAATCCTCTCCCCAGGAGGTCACAGTCTAATAAGGAAATAAAAGCAAATGGATGCTTTTAATACAGTGTAATAAAGATATGCATGTGTGCTGTGGGAAGAGCACCTAACCATAACAGACAGGTAATATTAATTTAGGACCCCAAAAATTGCCTCATGTCTGGGTATGTTGACCAATAGAGTAGATGCCCCTCCCAATCTCCATGCAAGCAGGGCATAACTGACAGCACTAATAAGATTTCTTGAATATGGACCTTCAGAAGCTCAGAGTGGACTGGAGAATACAGAAGTGCAGACATAAGGGCCCTCCTCAATTCTGAAGTAAAAAATCATAGGCAGTGTGTCACTCCTCCGCCTCCCCCAGATGAGTTGTAGCCTTCTTTGCCAAGTATTTTCCCACCCATATACAGACACAGTTGTATCCATGCATCAGAAGGTGTGGCTGATTAGGACTTGAATAAACTTTCCCTTGGAATCTTCTGACTGTGTGATACAATGCCATGAACAACTTGTTAGGTGAAACAAAAGCACAACACACTGGTGGCCCCAAATGGAGACTGACTGGTATTGCATATTCTTGGAAGAGCAGGAAAAAATATATACAGACAAATTAAAATATGTTCTTAGCACAGCACAAAATTTGGATTGGGGGTGAGGACATTTCCAGCAGCAACTGAGCATTGGATCTAAACGGAAAAAGTGGCTATCAAAGTAAGGTAGCTAAAATGTCAACAATAATCCTTGGTAAGGCAGCTGTCCCAACCAAAATCCATATGTTGACTTCGTAAATATACATGTATTCAGAAGAAGTACTGAAAAAAATTTGCATTCATTTCTAAGTATCTCAATACTGAACATGTAAAGCATTTTGGCATGGATTCAAAGAATAACAATAAAAATGATTAATGTTCAAGATGAATTCATTTAGAGGACATTTAAATGATTAAATGCAGGTTGGTTACACAAAGGATCAGGAAAGAATACTTACCCTTATTTCAGTTCCCCTCGCTCCATGAAGGAAGTGAGCTGGCCAACTTAAATCACCGCTTTGTGCCAGGATATAGCTCATCCCGAATAGCTTTTCATTGCCTAGGAATCATGAAAGAATAGGGTTCCCTCAAGGGTTTCTAAAGGCTATGGACTAATTTGAGTACATCATGCTCACTTTGTACATAGTATCCAGCAGAGTTCAAAGCGCAAATAGCCACTTAATAAATAATATTGACTTGAATGAATTAACTAGATTTTTCTGCAACTGAAACTTAAACTCTTGTGGGAACAAATATAAAATTATCATTCTTCAAATATTTCTATTGTGATATACTTTATTATTTATTTATTTATTTATTTTCTACATTTTATTTTTATTAAGCACTATAAAACACACTGCATGCTACGTAATACACCATAGTATAGGCTTTCAGCACGGTAGGTGGTCATAACAGTAATTTTTTCATAAATCAGGAAAATGCTTCCTTGAGTCAATCAATATTCTCCAAACCCTTTGATACATAGTAACAAATCACCCCGGAGATCTGCCTGTCTCTTTCCATCAAACTGCACTGCTATGAATAATGCACAACCCTTTTTTCCTTGCCCCCGTTAGTGAACTTACAGAGGTTTACAGTGGCCACTCTAGGGATAAGCAAACCGGCCCCATGAAGTCTAGGGAGAATCTCGAAATCATATCGCAGTAGGGTTACCAAAGCCAAAAACCAGCACCTGCACCACTAAAAGGTGACCAGGCTTCTGCTCCCTTCAGGTAAGCTCCGCATCAAAGCCGAGTCATGTGTCTCCGGAGCTCTATTGTGATACACTTTAAACGGCAGTGTAAAAGAGGATAATGATAATTTCTTAAGCAAACGTATTTTACAATTCTTTGCTGACTGAACAGCAAGTTCAGGGGACCCTTATGCTTTCTCTCAGCCTATCTACTAAACTTCATTGCATTTGGTAAGAACAGATGAGGTAATACATTCTATTTAAAACTAATTCATATTCTTCCCAACGCAGAATTGATCCCAGAAAAGAGGTGGGCTATTGTTGCTATGTGCAATAATAGCTTATCATTCCTTAATTCTTTAGAAGTGCTGATGGAAAATTTCTTCTCTCTCTCATATTTTTTTAAAAAAGCCTGAGTTGCAAGATTTTTAGCTCAATGGTAAGAATACAACCACATATTATCACCCTTGACATTTGCAAACTGAAAAGACCTCTTTTTTCCACTTGGTTTTTGGCTTCACTCACTGGCTGAATAAACAGGACTTATTTATTCTAGAAAGATTTAAAGATCAAACCCAGCATGGAGTAAAATGGCAAGAGGATAGGTTTTGGAGTAACATGCTCTCATCACAAAATCCTGATTCTTCCCCTTAATAGCTGGATGACCTTAACCTTTTGACCTTTCTCATTTATAAAATGTGGGGAAAAGTTTCACTCTGGCATAGTAAGTTTTGAAGAAGAAAATGTTTATGAAACATTTAGTAGAAAGCCTGGAAGTCCATAACTGTTAGTCCCCTTTCCTTTCTCTCCTTCCCCTTGTTTTCTCTCTCCTTTTCATGTTGTACAACATAATAAATTCCCCAGAAGAAAAGATTAAGCCATACACTTCTCCAGACTTTATTTATACAAATTATACTTTTCTTTCTGCTAATAATAATACTTATACAATTCTACCACTATGAAATATCACTAATATTAAATTATGATTAAAATATACTAATAATAACTTTTTTTCATTTACATCACCTTCCAAGTTCTTTGAGGAACTTGTGAGATATTGTAATAAACTCTAAAGGGCATAGTTGCCTCATGTAACTGCAACATCTAGGATCAGGACTATCATTATGCAAGTCTTAATCTAGATGCTCAAAGGATGTCCTCGGGAACCTGGTTTTGTGGTTTTAACTTAATCCTCTAGCTAGGACCTCCCCTAGTGGCCCTGATGCTGCAAGAAAGAAAGGAAAATTCTCTGTGAAACAGACTGGAGAAGGCAAGAAGAGTTGAGCAGAGACATTTGAGCAGATTATCTGGGGAAAGAACATTACAAGCAGAGGGAAATTAAATGCAAAGGTATGGAGGAAGGAGTGTACTTAGTATGTCTGAAAAACACCAAGGAGGCTAGTGTGGTGAAGCAGTAAGAGTTGAGATGCAACAAGGAACAAAAGGCAAATTGATGTGGGCCTTGAAGTCATTGCACAGACATTGGCTTGGGCCTGAGAGAGTTGGACAACCATTGGAGGATTTTGAACAAAGGAGAGACGTAATCTGACATATTTTAAAGGGTCACTCTGGTTGCTGTGTTGGATTAGACCAAAGGGGAGCAAGAGTAAAAAGCAGGGTGACTAGTTAGGAAGCTTGCAATAGTCCAGCTGGCAGTTGAATGTAATTCAGACAAGGATGTAGTGAGGAAGGTAGTGGAAGAGTTTAGATTCTGAATATATTTTGAAGGTAGAACTAACAGGATTTTCTCACAGTCTAGATGGACAATATGATAGGAAGCAAGGAATTACGGATGTTAAAGTCTGCAGGAGGAAAAGTGGAAATTTGTGTTGAACATGTGAAGTTTGAGATGCCTATTAGATAGACATGTTTATAGCTGAGCCTATAGGGTACTTATGTATCGCAACCCCATAAGTTAGGTATTTTGAACTGACACATTCTCAGTTATCAATGGTATTTAAAACCATTAGATTGGAGATAATTAAGAAGTGAGTATAGATAGAGACAAGAAGCAAACCAAAAACTACTGCAGTGCTTAGCATTTTAGAGACATGAGGTGAGACCAGCAATGGAGACCAAGAAAGAGTCCCCATAAAGAAAGAGAAGAATATTAGAAATTGGTGTCCCAGAAGCCAGGTGTGTCAAGGAAGATGAAGTGACCACTGTGCCAAAAGCTGTTGATAGCTCAAGTAAGATGAGGACAGAGAATTAACCACATTATAGTAGAAAAATGGAGGCAAAAGCTAATGAGAATTTCTTTGAGAAGCCTTGTTTTCCCATGTTTGGAGCTTCCTGAGTTTAATGAAAAACTAGGTTTAAAAATTAGGTTCTTATTTAAAGTAAGTGCTCTTTCCAGGTGAAAACTACTTTTTTAAAAAATTTGTTTTGAAGGTAAGAAAAAGAGGGGAAACTTTGCTCTTTCAACTTAATAATTAAGTTCAGTCTATGATGAAGTATTTGATTATTAGACAATAATGCCACTAATAAGTTGTCAGAAATTAAGTGCAAACATCAGTGCAGTACTCTTAGTTATAGTAAAGGCAATTTTCTTGAGATAAATGGCTCATATTTTGGTGCAATGTTTGATATTCAAAATGAGATGTTACACCCAACAGATGGAGGGATCAGAGGCTACAATGACTGAGAAGCACAATGATGAACAGTAATACATTTATATGATGGAATATGGTGCAACTACAAAAAGAAAGGACAAGAGGCACACAATGAACTGAATAAAACTTGGAGGACAATGTGTTGTGCAAAATTAATCCAGAGTTGTTTTACTTTGCTTTTGTTTTTAAGACGGAGATATTACCTCTAATGCTGATAGAATGATTAAGTAGAGGTGGAAAAATTGTTGATACAGACAAGAGAAGAAAATTCTGAGAGAGATCCTGGAGAAAAGAGGCGATGTGTCCCAGTGCCTCATAAAAGGCTCTTGGATTTATACAAGAGCATTGACATTCATCCACGGTAAAATGTAAGGCATGGGACATGTGGCTTGATGCAACAAATCAACAGATATGGTGGTGGGACCATGTGAAAATTCTCTTCTGAATGTTTCCATTTTCTCACTGACATGGGAAACAAGTCTTTAGTGGAATGGGGGTGGAAGAAGTAGCAAAGGTTTGGAGAGAGAGTTGTAAAATAACCTATGAATGAATTGATCTGGAAAGTAGAGTAGGGCTATGTCAAGACAAGAATTTGAAGTGAGTACAATCAGCATGGTTGTATTTCCTCAGCCAGGTTCAGCTACCCAATTACAGTCATTGGGGAGGCAAAGAGTTAAATTTAACCTGGGAGGAGCTTTGGAGTAGGGCAATTAAGAGGACAGATGCTGGAGTGAGATTGACCTAGTTTAAATTCTGGTTCTGCCACTTAGCAGCTGCAAGGTCTTGAGTGAACTGCTTATCCTTCCTGTAATTCACTTTCCTCGTCTATAAGTATAAATGTTTCTCATTTACCTAAAGTAACAGAAAGTCTTCACATGCTTCCCCACCCTCTCTCTCAAACTACCTGTATCTGGACCCATATACTCATAGAGTTGTCGAATTAATAGGTGTAAAGTGCTTAGAACACTGGTTGGCATGGAGAAAGTGCCATAGAACTGCTTGTCGTCAGCTAGGAGAATAAATTGGAGGAAGTGAGCAGTAAGAAAGCTGAAGTTTTATATACAAAGAAGGGATTAAAATGTGAGTCATGAGTGATCAACTGAAATCCTGCTTTTTTAGATCTCACCAGAAGTGGAAGAGATCCTTCTAACAAGGGAAATGCCTTCCTCCAAAGAACACCGGAATTTGATTTGATGAGATGAGAAAGGCAGACTTAAAATACATAATCTCTCTCATACGGTTCAGTGATGAAAGGAAAAAAAGACATGCCAAGAAAATGACACAAATTATTTAATACAAGTCAGAGAAATTCTGCAACTTTGTTGAAAATAGTCGCTCTTTATTTCTCCTGTAATTAGTTCAGCATAACAGAATTGACTATAATCCTGACTCAAATACAGCTTTAAAGCTGTTTCCATACTGCCAGTTTAAGGATTCTAGAGTTACACAGTGGCTTTCTGCATATCTTAAGTATGTCGTGTTCATTGGCCACAAAATTACTTCCATATTCTCATTAGTATTTTTTGTTGTTGTGGAAGAAAAAGCAGCTTCGGCAATTGCTGCTCTTAGAGAGTTCCACCATTGGTTCTCTATTTTCCCGTTAATTAAGTGACTATATTGTGTACCTCCTGAGGACCTTTCTTTCTAATGCGTCTGTCTTAGAGAAGGAAGAAGAGAATAGCTTTAAAAGGTAACAAGGCATTTGCTGGTAAATTAATGATAGTGCTTAAACGTGTAGCCTCCAGAGCTAGACTGCCTGGGATCAGCTCATACCTCCCTTCAGTACTTCCTACAATTCTCTTGGCTTTCTTATTTGTAAAATGATGATAAAATTGAGGGTTGATGTGAGGATTAAGCAAGCTAATACATAAAGTGCATTACATAAACTGTACCTGACTACATGTACTCAATAATATGACACATTACAATTAAATAAGGAAAACATAACTGGATTGTAAGTCTCTTCCGAAATTCCATACCATGAGACTCGGAATGACCAAAAGACATTTTCATAACCTCATCCTTCATTTTTTTTTAAAAGTCTTTTCTCAGATAGCCTCAGCCTTATTCCTACAAAAACTCTCTCTGAAATCTGCTTCCTTATAAGAATACCTCAGAATATGGAGATCAAAAAGAGGCAAAGCAGAGACCCTCAGAAAAGGATCATGAGTCTACATACTCTACCATAAACTCATAGGGTTGTTGTTAAGTTTGAGTTAATACGTGTAAAGTGCTTTGACCGCTCTCCTCTGAGCTCAGTTCAGATGTTGGTTGGTCCTTCCTGAGAGAAGACTTCCTGATTCCTGGAGTCTCAGATCCTCAGTCCTTTTTTATATGCTGTCATGGAAACTTCATAGCACTTATCTGTGTGCATCATCATGTGTATGATTATTTGGTTGGACTGTCTACTTTTTGTTGGCCCAACACATGGTAGGGTATCTGTAAATATTTATGAATAACAAATGTTGCTCCAAGTTTCTGGAAGTTTCCTCCCTTTGCCTTCCTTCCTAACTCCTTCACTGCCAGTGGTTGGACAGTGACCAAAAGAAGTTGCCACATTAAAAAGGGGTTGAGGATAAGGGGATGAAGGAACTACATCACCAAGTGGCTACATAAATGGACAAAAGTGGAAAAGGCTCAAAGTTCATATAAAAAGCATAGAATTCAAGAGTTGGAGGTGTGCTTAGAGAGATTTTCTAGTCCAATTTCTTTGATACTGACAACATAAAAAATTCACCATTTAGAAGGGGTTTGGGCCTGGCGTCCTTAGCCAGCTACCTTCTAGACAACGGCTCCATATATAAATAATAAATGCATTTCAAACCATAATAGCTTAAATGTGACTCATCAACATCTGCTTTCCTTAAATATCTTTTTCTCAGAGACCAAAACCACTTACAAGGATAGAAACATTCTCTTAATTTAACACATGGCAAAAAACAAGCCTTTCATGCCACTTTTTAAAAATCGCTCATTTTTCTCTCAAATGACTTTTCTATCACAGGCTTCTTTTGTGAGGAATATCTGAAAGGATCTACTGTATCATAGTTGTTGAACTGCTTATTTAAGATTGCTTTAATAATAAAGGAAAAATCAAAGTAGCATTAGTTTCAGTGGGAAATAACCATGTTTTAATAATGACCTAGCAAGCAGCCCAGATATCAGAGGATCAAAAGAACTCTAGGCTAAGAGGGGTAATTCATTTGTTTTGCAAGTATTCCTTCATTTCCTTCTTCCTGACAAAGAGAGCATTTGCCCTGAAGTGGTCTCTTCAATGCCCTCCATAAAAATTCTTAAATAACATGGGCCATGCCCTATGTTTCAAAGGTTCTTTACTCTAGTTGCACATCTCATTTGCTTCTGGTTCTTTTTCTACTCAGTGGGAGTGGATGGCAAAAACACTTAATCAAAAACATAATCACAGTTAATGTGTTAATAGACCAGTATTTTGTCTCAACAGGAAGAGAGTGCCCTTTACCAGGTTAAAATCCAAGTTCCCAGAAAGTCCCTCAGGAGTGACTAATGTGGGGAATTTCAGTCATGGCATCAGACTCAAGGGTAGAAATCTTTCTGAGCAGTTGAGCCTTTCTCTCTTTATCCTTTAAATGATATTGTGGAGAGGGGTCCCTGAATTGCCTTTGGGAAAGAAACTCAGAGAAAATGAAATGCAAATAAGCCACAAATATTTGAAAAGATACTCAACATCATTTGTATCCAATAAAATACACATTGAAAAAGCAATGAGATATAATTTTTTTACCTACAAGATAAATATTTAGAAGTTTGATATTATCAAAATTTGGATAAGAATAGTGAAATCCTCATTTCTTCTCTAAACTGCTAGTGATAGTGTAAAGTGGTTATACGGGTTTTAAGTATCTCGTGGCATTTGAAATATGCACTGTTAGGAAGCAATTCCACATCTCCCTATTCATTCTACAGAATATTTCACAGATGCATAATGAGGCATCAGCAAGGGTGTCCATTGTAGCATTGTTTGCACAGCAAAATATTGAATCGTACTTCTCTGCTATCTTATTCTCCAAAATGAAAACGCTCGGTGTTAGCCCCTCATATTCTAGAGAGATCTACTAACATGCCCCAAAATCCTTCCCCAAGGATTCCTAAAACTGCAGCCACACTACTGGAACTGTGATAGGAACTAGCCCAAGAGGACAAGCCAACAATCAGAGAAAGAATTTGGATATTTCAGGATATTGCTAAGCTAATGACCCTAAACTTTGCAGCAACTTACCTGGGGATTTATTGTTTTGAAATAGTTGATATCTAATTGTTTTGCCACCAAATCATGTCAATAATGTACTGTTAACCACCACAGGCATCCCTTGCCATTTTCATCTTCTCCCATTCCTGTCTCAGCATTTTCAAGCTCAATATAATCCAAAATCTGCTGGACAAAGTTAATAGATAGGGTCTACAGCAGTTCAATATGTTTAATTTCAGCTAGACTCTTATTAGTGCCCAACAATTACTGTATTCGGCTATTGTCAACTCTTTTTTTTTATGCGCAGGTTGTGGGAATTGAACCCGAGTCTCTGGCATGGCAGGTGAGAACTCTGCCACTAAGCCACTATTGCACCGCCCTATTGTTAATTCTCAACAGCAGCTCTTCCATGTTGCCTGCTCTTGACCTTCAACTCCCACCCTACTCCTGGCAATCTCTCAGAACGTGCTAGTCACTTTATTGGTTACCAGTAAGATTCAAGTTGTGTGAAGTAGACTTTGTGCAATTCTATTTGCTCTATCTTAAAATATCTCTTGGTAATTTCAATCTTCCAGCCCTTTCCTTTACTATTGCTTCCCAGAAAGATGTGAATTTTCTCCCTTTACAAAGATACCCCTTAACCCAGGCCCTAGTCCTATTCTTCCCTGCTTTCTCTATAGCTCTTCCTCCATCAAGGATTTCTCTCTTGATGGTGTTTTCAGTTCCTCTCCCTATCTGAGATCCTACAAATATTCTCCTCCCTTACAAAGATTCTTCCTTTGACCTTGTTACCACATGAGACACTGTCCTGTGGTTTTTCTTCTCTTCTTTGGAAAACATCTTTTAAAAGTAGACTACTGTTGGGCAGTGCAACGGTGGCTCAGTGGCAGAATTCTCACCTGCCATGCCGGAGACCAGGGTTTGATCCCAGTGCCTGCCCATGCAAAAACAAAAAATAGGCTACTGTTTTGGATGGTATGTGAGAGCACTTTGGGTGAAGAGATGCACACACAGCCGGCTAGCTGAGAATGTGTGAAAGGACAGCTTTGTCAGAGCAAAAGCCCTGGGAGAGGAGAGGGAAGCATGAGGGCAGTGGAGGTTCATACTTTGAACCCAAACACCCCTAAGCTGCTGATACACATAACAAATTGCCTTCAAAATGTTTGGGTTTTTTTTCACATGTGCAGGCACCGGGAAACGAACCCGGGTCTCTAACATGGCAGGTCAAAATGTTTTTTAGCTTATATTTATATGATATATTTTTATTATAAATGAAAAAAATAATTGAAATATCTGTTTAAAAATATCTGATCTCCACACTTTTTAACTGGAAGAAACCCTCATCCACAATTCTAACCTTGGCTCCTGTGAGGGTCATGGAGGAAGCCAAAAAGAACTCACCTGTGGGTCCAGGGCTCTTGCCTTTATTGTGGACCAGAGGAGAAGGGGAGGGCTTTCCTTTGGATACTGGGGATGGGAAGTTTCAAACTATATAGTGCAAAAAGCAGAAGTAACCAGGACCATTTAGAGAAGCTGAGGTCACCTTCTCACAGTCCAAGCCATACAGGCCTTGCTAGTAAGTTATGTGGCATGAAAGGGTAAGGGGCCGTTTGGAGATGAAACAACAAGGACCAGAGGAAAAGCAGCAGGGACCCACTAGGAGAAGCTAAGGACAACTCTTACGCAAACCTTACGGAGGTGCAGGCCCTGCTAAGTCCAGTTACACACAGGGCAGCCCTAACTGGGCGGCTCGCTCAATGAGAAACTTACCACTAAGCCAGACAGGCTATTGAGGCACCACATTTAATTTCCTTTATGCCATTACAATGCTACCATCATAGCTTCTATTTTAATTACCACCCACTCACTCCTCAGTTCCTTGAAATCTTGGTCTATTCTTTGTTCTCTTTCTAAAACTGCTCTCTCAATAGCACCAATTACCCCATACTTGGCAAAGCCCACATTTTTTCTCAGGCCTTTAGGTGTAAATTTGAACTGCTGAGAACCCCTCCTTCCAGCAATTCTTTCCTTCCTTGAGACTGTGACTAGTATCATTCTGGATGTACTTCTGGATCACTAATCTCTCCTTATGTGCCCTTTGCTGACTTCCCTTCTTCCTCTCATCTGCTGTGAGCAAATACCTAGTAAGGTGCATCAGCTGTCCTTTCTCCCAATACTCTCTCAGGGTTCTCAAGTATTATCTCTATGCATATAATTCTAAAATACATACTTTGAACCCAAACACCCCTAAGCTGCTGATACACATAACAAACTGCCTTCAAAATGTTTGGGTTTTTTTCACATGTGCAAGCACTGGGAAACAAACCCAGGTCTCCAGCATGGCAGGTCAAAATGTTTTTTAGCTTATATTTATGTGATATATTTTTATTATAAATGAAAAAAATAATTGAAATATCTGTTTAAAAATATCTGATCTCCACACTTTTTAACTGGAAGAAACCCTCATCCACAATTCTTACATTAACAGGGACAGAGAAACACAGTTTCTAAAATAAACTAAAGGTTTGAGATTCTGTCCGCCCGCTCCCTAGTTCCAGAGCTAATAAACAGACTGTACAAGGTCGATAACTTATAACCTGCCTCTTGCAGAGCTGCAGCATAGCAGAGTTACCCACTTCCCTTAAATTAGCCACTGTACAGACCCAAGCAGGGCTGGGAGACACACACCAGGCACAGGAATCAGGATCTGGGATCCATGGACCGTGCTAGCTACTTTTTTCTCCCTGACCCCTGTCCCTACCAGAAACCTGGAGGAGGCAGGGCTGCTCAGCAAGGAACCTCAACAAATCTGTCTATCTATCATCTATCATCTATCTATCTCTTTTCCAAGTGAGATAGCACAAAGATTTCTGATACTAACTACTTGAAATTAGGCCAGAGTTAGGGCATAGTCCTCTATAAGACTGCCTTCATTTTAGACACCAGCCCCAATTTGGGAGGTTACCAGGGCCACCCTCACTGTGACCACATGACTCCAAATTAAGGATTCCTACTTCTGCCTCAGGTTTGACAATTCCCTGGAACAACTCATATGGTTTCCTTTATGCCATTAACATGCTACCATTATTGCTTCTATTTTTCCTGCCACCCACTCACGCCTCAGTTCCTTGAAATCTTGGTCTACTCTGGTTCTCTTTCTAAAACTGCTCTCTCAATATCCCTGATTACGCCACACTTGGAAAAGCCCACGATTTTTTTCAGATCTTTAGGTACTAATTTGTACCTAGAGTGCTATATTTATTATTACAGCTTTATTGTATCAAAAAGGATACAAATAAGAACTAGCCAAAAGAAAAGATGCATAGGGTGAGGTCTGGAAAGGTCTCCAACGTCAAGTTTCTGTTGTCCTCTCCCCACAGAGTCAGTATGCATCACCTTCCCAGCAAGTCAGTGTGTGAAAATACTCAAAATATTGTCAACAAAGGAAGCCCATCCAAACTGTGGTCTCTAGAGTTTTTGTTGTCGGTTCACTATTTAGGCACAACTGATTGAATCATTGGCCAGTGGCTGAACTCATTCTCTAGTCCCCTCTCCTCCCTGAAAGTCTGGTGGATATCACATGACTCAAAGCCCCAACCCTCTAATCATGTTATTGTTTTGTTTTGTCTTTCTGTTGTAGCTTACCCACCCTGAGTCCTCTCCTGAGTATAAACTATTAGGAAATCCCAAAGGTTTAGAGGTTACCCTCTACGACTCCCTACCCGCCCCCCAAGGCCAGAGACAAAGTTCAGACTTCTCTTTGGGTAAAGTTGATTCTTCACGACACAGATAGGTACTGAGAAAATTCTTTAAAGAACTCGTGATGAATGGAGAGGAGAAGGTCAAGTATCTATCTAATGCAACTGTAGTAGTACTAGCAGTAGTAGCAGTAGCAGCAGTAGTAGCAACATAATGGCAACTAACATTTATTGAGCCCTGACTCTATGCCAGCCGTCATACTGGATGTTTTACACTGAAGAGTGTATTAAATCTTAACTTTATATGGGAGCTACTAGTACTGTCCTGTGAAGAGATTTAATACATAGATCATCTTTAGATAAATCTTGACAACAATCCCATGGGGTCGTTATTCTCATTATCCCCATTTTACAGATGAGAAGACTGAGGTTTAGAGAGGTTAACAATCACACAGCTAGTAAATGACACAGCCAATATTTGAACTTAACTGTAAGGATGATGAGGATGATGATACCCATCATATCTCAGCACCTAACCAGATGGCAGGACCTGACACATGTTATCTAATTTTAAGAAGTCTATGAGGTTTTTCTTGTGCCATATTAAGAAACTAAAGCCCTAGGTAAAAGAGCTAATAAAATGGAGAATTGCCCTGGTAAATTCGAAGGGGTAACAAATTCTTTTCAATTATTGTCATACAGAGAAGGAGTCTATTTCCCCACCATTTGAAGAATGGTAGAGCCAGAAGTGTCTAGAGTCACTCACTTGAATGCCCCATTGGCATCTCAAACTTGATATCTGGGCCTGAACTAATTGTCTTATCCCTCTAAAACAAACCTTTTTTATATATTTTGTTCTGATAAGCCTGGGCTTTTGAATCAAACAGAAAGTAGTCTGAATCTCAGCTCCACCCCTAAAGACCTCCATCCCCCAATCTTTGAATTGAAACTGCCTTATATATCATTGCCTGGTTAATCTTCCTTAAACTCTAATGTCAGTGCTCTGTTCAAAAGCATTCAGTGTTTCTGTACAGCTCCTTCCCCATGTATTTATTTATGGCATAAATTACAGCCATAATGGATTTATTGTTTCTCCACAGATGTCCCTGCACCCTCCTGACATTCATACTCATACTTTTCTGCCTCTGTAGCATTGCTCTTTGCTTAAAATCCTCCAAACTTAATAGTCATATTAAGCACTGTCTTTCAATGAAATGTTTCTTTATGCCTCCAGATGGAAGTGGTTTCTCTCTCCCATGGACTTCCCATACCACCTTGTTTCTGCTTTTCTTATGATATTTATTATCTTGTGTTGTAGTTATTACGAAAAGTTGTCATTCCTTTTACTAGATTTTAAGCTCCCTGAGGAAGAAGTGCCTTAGTCATCAATGCACCTGCAACAGTCTACCAGAGCCTTACACATAATAGGTATTGAGAATTTTGGTTCCCAATAAATAAAACATTATTTCCTTTCTGAGTCAAAACCAAAGGAGAGAAAGACATTAAAGTCAGAGAGAAGAAGAAATATCAACTTTATTGATGATAAATTATTAATGACCGAATGACTTGATATTGTACCTCTAAAATAGTCAATATCACCTACCCCATCAAGAGCTAGACAAGCTCAAGTCTTCCTCACAAGGTTAGGCTTTGTAGCACAGTAGAGAGCCAGCCCAGAACATACCCGGTCAGCAGAATGACTGATCCACTGATCTATGGAGCCCAATTCCTTTTCCTAAACCCATCAAGCAAATAAATCACCCCTCTTCCAGGAGAAGAGGAAGTGACATGGCAGAGAGGTTGGGGTATTAGTCCAGTTGTCATCTCTCCACATGGAAATTTGAGGATGGCCTTGATGAAGATGTTGAAACCCTAGAGGACAGTCTATCTTCAACTAACACCCAACCAGATTTATGGAACAAGTAATAAGAGAACTGATTTAATATAGGGTCATTTAGAGATGCATATGAATGTAATTATGATAATAATGGTGGTGGCAATATATATGAATTTTACAATGAATTAGAGCATCATTCCAAGCTCTTTATTATTAACTCAATTTATCAACCCCAAAATCTACTATTTGAACGATATTAATGACTTTTCATAATGTTGTGCTATCTACATCTCCCCAACCAACTCTCTACTTTCCCACTCCCCAAAATTTTAGTAACTGAAGTTTCCTCTATATCACATGTAGGTTACTATTGATTTGGTAGCTTGCAAATAAAGAATATTTGTTACTGTGTAATCAAACCACTTGATAGTTGCATCACTAATGAAATTCCAGATTGAGTTCTAGAATGTAGATAGCTTTCTGCTGAGTAGCAAACAGCTTTCTTCAGTTGTCCTATTTTTCATTGATTAGTTCTATTGTAAAATGTTTATCTATTTTAAGTAATAAACATAAAGTCTCTTGTCTAGTTTGTCTTAGTTTGCCAGACTGCTATGGTAAATATGACACAATTAATTGGTTTAAACAATGGGAATTTACTGTCTCATGGTTTCGGAGGCTATAAGGCTCGCTTCTTCCTGAGGGTCAGTAACATTCTGATCCTGTCTTGCTGCAAACCTTGGTTTCCTTTGTTTTGCTGTCACATCCTCTCCTTTCTCTTCTAGTTCCTACTAACTTCCAGCTGCTCTTTATAAGGCCTCCAGTAATCTGGATTAAGACCCACACTCATTCAGTTGGGCGACACCTTAACGTAAAATAACATGTGAATAGAAGCCCTATTTACAATGGCTTCACACCCAAAGGAATGCAGATTAAGAGTAAGAACATGTCTAAACTGGGGCACAGAATTCAACACTGTCCCCCCAACTCCCTTGTATGTCTTGGCTTTTTCTTTAAAAAGTTCAATTTACTACTGAAACATTTTGCTTATTTAAGAAAACATGATAGAAGCTGTGTAGCTTGAAGATCTCAGCACAAGAATGAAAAAATTCCTCTCTGATTAAATGCAGGCCTAGCAGACTGAAACGATTGTCTCCTGGGATGAGCTGAGTTAGCACTAATCAAGAGTAATGTGTTATGAAACAAAGCAAGTATATACAGCACTCAGTTATTGAGTGCAGCTAGTAGTTCAAAACTCCAGAAAGCCATGTTATTGTAGACACCCCCATGAAGTTTAACACCATATAACACAATCCACTTGGCATTATTTCAGGCAGAGGAGATGGGATTGCATCTACTTTAGAAGTCCCAGAGTACCCTGAAATGTATGAGTAGGGGTAGGGTAGAGGTGACAGGATAAGGTGAGGAGAGCAACACACACAGACTAATGTTTATAGTGCCACAGTCATTCAATTGCCTTTTGATGGACTATTTTAATGAAAAGCATGAGTTAAATGATCTTTGGGACTGGGACAAAATTTGGGTAGAGTCTAATATGTTTTAACACACTTCAACAGCCACACCAATGGTCCAGGGCAACCTGCACAATACGTCAGCAATTTCACTTAACTTCTCAGGGAATGACTCTGTATTTCCTCAATCCTTCATCCTTTATCACACTTGTTTTTTGCAAATCCAGTGTCATTATAATTCAATAATATTTATTGAGCAAGGGGCCTGCATAAAATAGAGTCTCTACTCTCATTAAGCCTGTAGTCTACAGGAGAACACCCTTTCTTATATAAAGCACTTAGAGCTTGACACATAGTGAGTGCTATATAGATATTAATATTATTATAATCATTGTTATTATTAATTTTCCTTCCCATTGCCTCTTGCCTGGATTCGGCCTCTCTATTTATTCACCTTAGATTCATACCTTGGTTGGACGCTGACTTCCATCCTTAACACTTTGTTGTATGACCCTGAACTCCATGTTCTCTATACTGTTGGATTGGTCAGTTTCTCTCTCTCAAACCACTCGCTCACTCACACGCACACACACACACACCCTCCTCACCCTCCAGCCCCTACCTCTACACCTGCCCCCACCTCAAGTTTAAATGGATGCCTCTCTAAATCTTTAAACTGATGATTACACCTTAGTTGCAACCAAAAGGAAAAAAATTTCACTCTCCTGCTCTGGAAAAAAGTCTAAGTGTGAAAGAATGATACTATGAGCCTATCTACTGAAAACAGGCTGTTAAATGCTCAAAATTAATTACTTGAAATTTTGTTTCCATTTTAAATGTAAATGCCACATGAGCAATTGCTCTGTTGAGGGATTATATACATCTTTCCAGTCAGCAGAATGTTGTTCAAAATGAATTTCTAAAGAACATGAGTTACGATGAGTTCACACTTGCCAAAAAGAATTATAATTCCTGTTTTGAAGCCAGTGGAAGCTCAAGTGCTTCTGACTCTGTCAGATCTGACTGGAAACAGAGCTCTTAAGTGAATGAATCATGAACAGAGTTATTTCTTAGTGTTGACATTATTACACTAAATCTTGCAGTATAATGGGGGAGACAGGACATATATGTATAAAGACGGACATAGAAAATAGCCTGCGTTTATGCCAAATAAGTAGTGTACCCCAGCACTGTTGCAGCTTTCCTATACCTCTTAAATGAAATGTCGACCAATTACTACTGCTCTTTTACCCTCATGGGAATTTCACACTTAATGTCAAAGCAGAACCATGTTTTTGTTCAGGATTCCTACTGTGATTAATACTGTAGAATTTCAACAGTGTTTATAATGCATGGCAAGATAAAATAATGAGTAGTGTAATAGGCATTTTTTTTCTGGCTGCCCTACATCTATTTACTCTACTTCTGGTAACAGGCCCCAGCTGATGTTTGGAGATTGACTGCCTGCTCACTCTCAGTCTGTGTGGCTCAGTGCAGTTACTCCACTTTTAACCCTGAAGGGCATTGTATGACCCATATCTGACCAAACATAGCATCTGTATCTATGATGTCCATTACTGATTCACAAGTAGGCCAGTCATGCTAATCAGACTCTGACTTCTCAGAAGGCATCAAGGTGGCAGACTCCTTCTTTCCTGCTGGATGCAGACAAGAAAGAATGTGAGGCTGGAGCTGCTGCAATTCTCCTGTCACCACAAGGAGCTGGAGAACGAAGCCTGAACTTGTCACACAAGGATCCTAGTATGGAGATTAGAGTCTACACAAGAAATAGAAGCTAAATATTCCTACCTCTGGATGTTTCAGTTATGTGAGCCAATAAATTCCTTTCTTAAACTAGTTTGCTTGAGGGTTTTTTTGTTTGTTTGTTTGTTGAGCTTTTGTTTTTGTCTGCAACTTGCAAGTGTGGTGAATTTTATCTTAGGCAAACAGTGACTAATGCAGGAGCTGGCCCTTAAGGGAAACTCCCTTTCTCTCCAATCCATTGAGTCAGCTCTGTTCCTTCATCAGAACCCATGACTCAGGTGACTGCAGCCGGGGTTGTTGCTCCCTCAGGAAATTCCGAGTCAGATTTCCTCTACCACCCACATGACCTTGGAAGTGCTCCAGGAGTCCATATGGCTGGAACTCTTTCACCCTTACCCACCTTTCCACCTCGTGATACTGCCACTTACTAGCTGAGTGACCTTGAAAACCCTCTCCCCATCTCTACTCTCTCCTCCTCTTTTAATGCCACCACTGCTACAATCCTTCCTCTCACCTGTTCTCTGTGTAGTCATTACTGAAAATGGTCTTGTCTATCTATGGAAAATGCAGACATTGTCTCCTAGTGTTACTGTTCTGTGGAAAGATTAATAACTGTTAACATTTGTTGAGTGCACATTAGGAGATAATCACTGCTGAGAGCTTTATATCAATGACCTCATATAATCTTTTCAACAACTAACATGTGGGTTTTAATATTAATCCCACTTTACAGGTCAGGAAACTGAGGCATAGATCTCAGTTAAATTCTCAAGATCACACAGCCAGTACATGACAGTGCCACAATGTATGGAGGAATAATACATCCTCCTATGAGTCTTGGCATGCTCTTTTGGGGGCCCAAGCCAGATATTGAAAATTTATATATGCCACATTGCTGGAAGCTGAGGATAGAGAGCCTGGTGTCACACAGACCAGATAATTCAATCAAGTAGAGATAAGGTGAAAGAATATATGTAAGCTTTTATCTAGGGTTGAAAAGAGCAGAATAATAATAAATAATAATAATAACAATAATATATGATAATCTTTGCTCAGAGCAAAGACTATTCTGGAAAGCTGTGATGCCTCACAAATGCATGTCTCTTTGACAGGCCTGGTCACAGCAACCTTGTCTTATTATGTGCTCTTTAAGCATTCTTTGCCTATCTGTGTATCCTCTATATGTTCATTTCATTAATTCATTTATTTAACAAATATGTATCATATATTTATTTTTGTGCCAGGCATGAAGATACAACAGCTGACAAAAAAAAAAGTCATTGTGCCCAAATGTCTAAGACAGTTGTTCCAAAGAACCACAAGTTGGACGGCATAAAACAATAATTCTAGAAGCAGAAGTCCAAAATCTGTAGGGTAGAATCCCTCCTTGCCTCTTCCAGATTTCTGGTGGTTTGCTGACAATCCTTGGGCTTCAATTTCTGCTTCAGTCATCACATGGCATTCTCCCCTATTTTTTCCTGTGTACAAGTCTCCCCTTCTTTTTAAGGACATAGGTTGTATTGGATTAGGGCCCATCCAACTCCAGTTTGGCCTCATCTTAACTAATCACATCTTCAAAAGTCCCTTTTCCAAATAGGGTCATATTTAAAGGCCCACGGGTTAGGACTTGAACATAGTTTTGGGGGGACACATTTCATCCCATAACTCTGCATTAATGAAGCTTCTGCTACCAATATATAAAGCACACAAATAAGTGATCATTTATCACCAAGCACTCCATGGCATGATCTCTGAGAGCCTATGATGGAAGAAGTGACACAGGGAGGGTGGTAAGGGGAGCCTTCATGAGGTTCGCTCTGAAGAAGAACGGGCATTTACGAGATGCGGAGGGGATACTGTGGGAGAAGAGGGCATAGCCCTGCTGAGGGTCTGAAAGAAGGGCAGCATGGCTGTAGCACAGGGACGGAGGGTGAGGGACCAAGCCATGCAGGATCTTGAAAACTGGCAAGGATTTTAACTGCATTTAAGAATGGGATTGAGATCACTGGATTTGTATTTGAAAAGATGAGTCTCATTTACATCATTGTGCTTGATCTTATTGGAAGGGTCTCTGAGGCAAGGAATATGTTAGTTTCAAATAAGATATCCAGGACTTATTCTATATCCTAGTATAAAAAAATAAGATGGATGTGTCCTCAGGCCAAAAAAAAAGAGAGAAAGAAAAAGATTTGGAGGACATTTGCTCAGTTCCAAAATTTGTTTCAGCTGAGACACTCCCTTCATAATTTTCTTTCTTCCCAGCTCAGTCCTTTTATGTCATCCACCTTGAATGGCCACACTCTTCTACAACTCACCCACACATACTGCCCAAGCCTGCTCTTCTGTTAATCCGTGTGCAACTCTAGGTCCCAATCAAATGCATATGCCTTTTTCTTATTCCCCAGGCCTTATTCTGTTTTGTAATATAGTTGTGATTAAACTGGAGAGGTGACAAAGACTGCCTGCTGGCTAGGCAATATCCACTCATCTTTTCTTTGTTAGTATTAGAATCCTGATTATATTTGATTTATTAATGTGCCTAGCTAAAATATTACATTTCTTAGTCTCCCTTGAAGCTACAGTTCTGGCAAATGATATATAAGCAAATGTGTTGTAGCCAGCTTCTTGAAACCTTCCTGAACAAATAGCTAATGTGGACCCTTTGCCTCTTTTTCTTCCATATCTCTTTCTCCTTTCAGCTGACTAGATTGTAGCTATAGTGGCTGGAGCTAGAACAGCCAGTTTGAGCCATAAGGTGATCTCGAGATGAAAGGCACTGAGAAAAATCCAATAAGAAAGAAGAGTCTGAGTTCCTGAAGGTGCTGTGGAACAGTTTCCCTATCAGTTCTTGGCTGCCTACCTCTGCAGAGAAATCAACTTGGTCTTGTTTAAGACACTGTTGTTTTGAGTTTCTGTTAGTTTCTGCCCAACTTAGTCATAACTAAAACATTAGAACTTTTGGGAAAGTACCTTCAAAAGAGGACATGGGGTGGGCATAAACTTTTTTTGTTCTTCTCTTCCTCCTGCCTCCTGCCTGGAACATGAACATGAGGGCCAGACCACAGGCAGCTATCTTAGCCAATGGGGTGACGTTGAAGATGATAGAAAGAAACTGGGTACCTGATGACTGTAGAACTGCCATATCATCTCCGGTCTTATTTTCTGTGAGAAAAATACAAACTTCTCTTTAGTTTAAAGTCCTATTATTCTAGCTCTTTAGTACTAGCAGCTGAGTACAATATATAGATGATAAATTCTGTAATTCTGTAAAAGTCACCTTTATGCACTTGACATAGCAAAATTATTTTAAAATTATTGAAAAATCTCTGTGGTTGATTATCATTGTAAATCTAGCATATTTCACCTGATGGCTGTGCCATGATTTCACTTTACAGGGTCCAATTGTCAGATGTTTACATTTTCTTTCCATGTAATTGCTATTCTAATTCATACGTAGAAAAGTATTCTACATTGAAGGATGATTACAATAAATGTCATTTCCTAAATTCACAATTTTATTTTTCCAATTTCATCATACCCAGCTATTTCATGAAGAAAGTTAAATTGGGTCTAAATAAACACAATGTCCTATGAGGCACCCTTGCCACCTCCAAAGAGAAGACAACTTGAATAAACTATAAAAGCAACTCCATTCTATTCTAGTAGGAGCACAGATGCATTTCACAATCCACTTCCTGTGTACAGTTTCAAAGTCCCTGCTCTGGCATTCCTGATTCTTTGATGACTAAATTTTATCGGTTTGCTAACTTACTTCAGAATGACCCCTCAGTTGTACTGTATACATGGATTTTGGTTTTCCCTTAGACATTATATCTCCATTTGCTGCATTTCCTATAGCATAAGGGCCAGTCCAATCCCACTCCTTTGTCCAACCTGGGCCATTCCAGGTAAACATCAGGTAACATTTCCCTGAAAACTTACATTGCATGTTTCTAGAACTTGGATGGATTTTCTTGGGTGTTTAAATACCTCAAATGTCCTGGTTCCCAGGCCTCTAATCCCAGGTACAATCTTTTGATGAGACCTTTCATGGTTGACTGATTGGCTAGAGATCCACATTCCACATGTTCTCATTGATCAGAACCACTTTTCAGGGGTTGATCTCTGCTCACACCCTGCTTTACTTTTTTTACTTTACTTTTTTTTTACTTTGTTTCCAGATGAAATTTCTGAAATATTTGACTATGTGTCTACTTACCATCATTTATGCTCTGTACTTTGAAAGCTTCCTCCACCCTCATCTCATACCCAGAACCCACCCCATAGTCCAATTTTAACTTTGGATTTTGGATAACTGACTTCCACCAGACTGAATTTTCAATATTCAAACTTTTTGGTCTTGTTCTAGTTTGACATTGCTGAGTTTGCATGACTGTTATGACAATTAACACACAATTCATTGGCTTAAACAATGGAAATGTAATGTCTTTTAGTTTCAGAGGTTAGAAGGCTTGCCTTCTCCAGGGGTCAGTAGCATTCTGGGGCTGACTTTCCACAATCCTTGGGGGTCCTCCTGTCATACAGCAATAGCCTCTCTTCTCTCTTCTGGGTTCCTGTTGACTTCCTGCTTCTGGTTCTTTATAAGGCTTCCAGTAATCCAGATTGAAATCCACAATAATGACAACATCTTCAAAATGTCATAATTACATTTAAGTTAACACTCATTGGAATGTGGATTAGAACAAAGAACATGTCTAAATTCAATCTACCACTACCATATATCTTCTTAGCTTTTTACTAATTTTTTCTTTTTTTTTCAGGATTAGCTTTCCTTACTCTCAAGTGCCAACCTTATACGGGTAAGGTACATTGAGAATCCCACCCCCCAGATCTCTTTAGGTTACTAGGAGTCAACTATGACAATCAAAGCTGCTGTTCATGTAGTAGAGAGAGAATCACCAAGTTACTTCGGTGGATTGCAGTAGAGCCACCAAATTACTGATATGATGAAATATCCACAGCCATGTTAGTCATCAGTCCCAGGAAAATCCTGGAAATACCAGTGCTAGCATTCAGATAATAACAATAAAGTCTCACATTAATTATGCAGTTAACTAGGAGCCTGGCACAGCTGTCCCTAAACCTTTAAATTCTCATTTAATCTTCACTGCGACCATGTGGAATATATATTATCACTATCCCTATTTCACATATGCACATACTCAGTATGATGGTTTGAAGATGTGTGTACCCCAGAAAAACATGTTCTTAAATTTAATCCACTCCTGTGGGTATGAATCCCTTGTAAGTAGGATCTGTTTTTTTTGTTTTTTTGTTTTTTTGGCATGGGCAGAATTTAATCATCACAATCGACCATTTTTTTCATTTTTTGTGAAAAATAACTTTTATGCAAAAAGGCAATAAATTTCAAAGCACAGCACAATAATTTGGAAAACAGATTTCAGAATTTGGTTACAATTACACAATTTTAGGTTTTTACTTCTAGCTGCTCTAAGATACTGGAGACTAAAAAAATATCAATTTAATGATTCAGCAATCATATTTGTTTGTTAAACTCTACCTTCTCTGTTTAACTCTGCCATCACCTTTGATCTTTCTATCCTACTCTTTAGGGGTATTTGGGCTATGGCCATTTTAATTTTTTCATGTTGGAAGGGGCTGTCAATAATATGGGGTAGGGAGGTGGAACTAGCTGATGAAGTAGGACCTTTTGATGAGGCTACTTGAGTTAAGGTGTGACCCAACTTGATTAGGATGGTTCTTAATACTATTAGTGGAGTCTTTTATAAGTAGAATGAAATTCAGACAGAAATAGTAAAAGCCCCAGGAAACAAGAGGCTGGACATTGACAGAACCTAGAAGAGAAGGAAAAGGCCAGGAGATGCTGTTGCATGCCTTGTCACATGACAGATGAGGCCAAGCTTGCTGGCACGCATCCCCAAAATGCCAAAGTCTTTAGGAAGAAAGCATCACCTTGATGATAACTTGGTCTGGATTTTCTTTTAACCTCAAAACTATATGCTAATAAATTCCTGTCATTTAAGTCAACCCATTTCATGGTATTTGCTTGAGCAACCTAGGAAACTAAAACACCAGGTTTAGGAAGGTAAGTGGTTCTGGTGACATGGTGGGCTAAGCTAAAAGAGAACCTTTTCAACTACCAATATTTATAACTGTCAGATAAAATTTTAAATATATATATTTTAAATACTTAGGCAAGCTTGAAAAAGAAAGGGTAACCTCCAGGTGCCAGATATAAGGGGGAACTGAAACTCCATGTGGTAAGGTGAGTGACACCATGTCTGCATTGCAGTGGTTATAAGGTTGAAAGTAGGCCTTAAAGTCTGGGGACTTGGAATTTAACACTCAACAGAAAAAAGAGAAAAGATGGAATTTTGGAAATGAGCCCCCCCCCCATTTAAGCCAAGACCCACAAAGTTCTCCCCCGTCAGTTAAAGGGAACTAGAAAAAATCTGTTCATGAACCGCAGGAGAGAACCCTAGGAAAACATCTCTACTTGGACAATTTGATTCTGGACCACTGATGGTCAAAAAAATAAAAGTCACAAGTGGTTCCACTAGCAAAAGCAATCTCTGATGAACTCTAAGACATATGAGAGAGGGGTGCAAGCACAGTTCAGTGGTAGAATTCTCACCTGCCATGTGGGAGACTCAGGTTTGATTCCTTGTCCATGCACCTTCCAAAAAACAAACAAGCAAAACAAACAAACAAAAATTTAACAAATGGTGCTGTAATAATGGGATACTCACATGGAAAAATAATGAAATGTGACACCATAGAGCATACCAACAAAAAAAGAAATATGAGGAAATAATTTGTCACTAGCGAGAGTCAGCAGATACTATAAATGGGAAGATTAGCACATGTAAGATCATGAAAAAATAAAATAATATGAAATAGAGTATAAAATAAGTATTTTGAAAATAAGTAAGCACATGAAAGGAGAAAGAGAATCAAATGAAAATAAAAACAAATTACAATGAAAAAAAGCAGGTGGATTTGATATGGAAAATAAAAATATAATCATTGGGAGGTTAAATAGCTTGCTCAAGGTCACTCAGCTAGAAAGTAACACAATCAGAACTCAAAACCAGCTTTATGTGCAAAACAGTTCTAAACATCAAAGTCACTCTAGCTCTCAGCAGGTTAAAATCTAAGTTAGTGAAGTCCATAGGGAAACCTCACTCTTTTAACTTGGTAAAATCTCTTTAGAGTGAGAATATTACTAAAAATCACGTGCAAGGGCTTGAGGTGAAACAACACTGAACACTTGCTTTTCTACAGGGAATTAACAAGTCACAACAAAAGAGTTTAGAAATTGGTAAGGTCAATAGACAGATGTTTTTAAGCCTTTTTACTTCTATGGAGTCAGTAGTAATGTCTCCTCTTTTGTTTCTGATTTATTTGCATCCACTTTATTTTTATTCTTTGTCAATCTAGCTAAATTGTCAATTTTATTGATCTTTTTAAAAAAACAACTTTTGTGTTCAATGATTCTCTCTGTTGTGTTTTATTCTCTATTTAATGTATCTCTAATCTTTGTTATTTACTTCATTCTGCTCACTTTGGATTTAGTTTGCTCTTTTTTTTCTAGTTCCTGCAGTTGTGAGGTTAGGGCTCTGATTTAAGATCTTCCTTCTTTTTAAGGTAAGCATTTAAGAGCTATAAATTCCCCTCTCAGCCTTTGCTGCATTCCATAAGTTTTGTTATTATTTGTGTTTTTGTTTTCATCCACTCATTTCATTCATTAGGAAATATTTATTTCCTAAATGTTAGGAAATATTTAGAAATATTTCCTAAAATCCTCTGTGATCTCTTCTTTGACCCATTGGTTAAGACAGATTTTTATAAATCACTAAATAAATGAGCAGAACCAGCAGCAGCTGTAACAATAAATGATACAAGTCATTTTTCGTTAAGCTTCTGAACTCTTTGCCATTTGTTGTGTGTGGTTATGTGGATGAGTGGGTTAGAAGTCTGGTAAGATTACTGGATGGAGATGGATCATTGTTCCTTGGAAGTGATATTTGAAAATGGAATTGAAGGGAATTTACTGCTTTAAAAAGTTCAGATTCTGCTCCAGTTAGCTCACTTCTTTTCCTTACTTAGTCTACCAACCCTAACAATCTGGAAATTTACAGATAATTACTCCAAACTAAACAATGATAGAGACAGAGAAAGTGTTTGTCCAGGCTCATTGCTCTGAAGAATTGGCAATAACCAAACTAGGAAGAACTGCTACTCTGTACTTCATCCATGCCATGAAGTTAGATATTTTATATCGAACTTTTCTTATGAGAATTGCTATATTGGCCCTTTTACGAACAGATCATTGTTTACAAGTAATACAATTGCCAGTGCAAGATTCTACAAAGGTTGTTGTCAATGACAGATTTGTTATTTTGACCTTTCATAGATTAGCATTATTTCACAGATATTTTTCACTACATTTCCAGGGTCTCAGTGCAATTAAAAGTCTCATATTGTTTTTTCCACACTTTTCATAATGTCTTACACAAGTCATCTTATGCACAAACGGCTCAAAATGTTAGAGAAGGAATAGAAGAACAAAATGTGAGAATTAGGTCATGCCAGATAGTAAGCTGTGATCAAATGATATCTCCCCCCCTTATCAATCATTCCTAATCACAGAACAGATTGGGTATTCTTCCTCCAAATCTGCTAGAACTTTCAGAAGAAAGGTGTTTATTAAACTGGAATGATAACACTAGAGGTTTAAACGATCTTATATGGCTAACAAGGATTGGTCTTGTGTTTTCTACTTTCTTTTTTTCCACTGTATAATTTGATTTCAGTTTTTATCAGACAACCAGAATCTGGAAAATATAAGGGCACTGAGTAAAATTAGGTCATCTATTGACTCCAGGATGTGCTCAGCAGCAGTGCTGAGCTTATCATTCGGATAAGCAACTCTGGAAAAGTGTATCTGTGCAGTTACAGTCACTCAACAAGAGAAAGCAGTTTGGTCATTATTTCAGGCCATAATTCCATTCAATTGCAGTGGCCAATAGCAATTAATTGTACTTTGTGCCCCAGTGTAAAAATAAACAGGGAAAAGTGCAGTGTCTGATAAATGTCACAGGCATTTTTTCTTAATTTAAGCTAATTTCTCTGAATAGCTCAAAGAAAGTAAAAGCTTCATTCTCTCCCCAAATAATCCCAGGTTGCAATAGGCACTGACCTGTAATAATGCCCCCATCTCACCATCAAACAAGCCTTTACTTTTGATAACAAAAACAGAAGCTTTACAAAATAAAACATTAATATTGCTTATATTCCTATTATTATTTTAACTTGCCAAACCCCAACCAAAACTATTTCAACCAATCCTAAAGAATACCTAGGCCCCAACCAAAACTATTCCAACCAATCCTAAAGAATACCTAGGGCAACATAAAATTCTGCAATGGTTGCATGCACTAGGGTAACTTTCCAGAAACCTACAACCTCCAGTTGGGTCCCTGGACCAGATATGTCCTAAAATCTAGAGGTCACAGCCACTCTAGAACATCAACTAGTTCCATCTCCCTACCCCATATTATTGACAGCCCCATCCAACATAAAAATTAGAATGGCCACAGCCAAATGCCCCTAAGAGTGTGATAGAAAGATCAGAGGCGATGGAGTTATACAGAGAAAGTAGGGTTTTAACCAAAGAATATGATTGCTAAATCATTAAATTGATATTTCTTTTAGCCTTCTGTATCTTAGAGTAGCTAAAAGTAAAAACCTAAAATTGTGTAATTATAACCCATACCAAACTCTGAAATCTGTTCTACAGCTAATTGTTGCACTGCGCTTTGAAAATTATTGCTTTTTTCTTTCTTTGCTTTGTATATATATTATATTATACAATTTTAAAATGTTTAAAAAAATGTTACTTGTACAGACCAATGCAAAGCTTCATCTAGATATGCTTTTGTGGGAAAAGGCAAATAAATGAAATATTTATATAAAATCTTTTTTCTTTAAATTGCAAAGGGAAGACTGCATTACATACACACTTATTTACTATCCTGATGTAGCCTATGAAAAATGCACTTTCTCTTCTCTCTTGCTTCCTCTGACATCATGATGTGTACATTTGACTCCCAGTCTCTTCTAATAAACAGAAACAGAATTGTCCCATTCCCTAATGGATTCGATTGAAAACTGGCAATAAAATCAGGTACAATTCCAAGAGTAGACATTGGAGAAGAATCAAACTGGTGTATAAGGAATCTCACATGTGAATGTGATGTCACACATACTTATACTTTATTAAGATCACTAGCATCTTGCCATATCAAGTTGAAAGTCACCCTTTCTGAACAGAGGGGCTTATTTTATTGGGAAAATAACTGGGTTTTACTTTTTTATGCCTCTGCATAAATAAGTTGGTTCGATACTAAATATGTGACACCTTTTGTTTGGGAAAAAAAAAAGCACAGACCATTGAGGACATATTGAGTGTAGAATCATAAACTGAAATGCTAGAAGAAACCATTTAATTTGATACCTTTATTACTTGATGGAGAAACTGAATTCAAAGAAGGTATTAGGACTTGCCTAAGCTTAGTTAGTGATACAGCTAAGATCCAACATATAGCCTCTGAAATTGAGTTAAAGGCTTTTTCTACCATCACATATTGCCTCACATCAGGAATGAGGAATAATTAAATTTTCCATACTCTTGAGGTGCTGGAATCTAGAGTCTAGGGGATTTAAAAGTAGTTAACATTCTCTTTAAAGTCAGATTTTTCATTTATTTAATTCAAACATTTTCAGAGAGCTAGTAGAAATAAGTGCAGTGTCTTTTTGGTTTTTGTTCTTGTTCTTATTCCTGTTTTGTTTAAAGTATTCTAGACCTCAGCCATTTGAGTACTGCTGGCATAATTTTTGACATTTCTGCATATTAACTCTACTATTATTTTATATTTAGAAATTAATTTGCTTTTTAAAAATTGTATGTAAATTTTATTTTAAAAGAGAAGATACATCCCTGCCAAAAATGGAAGAAAAAACAGCAACAATCATTGCCATAAATAGAAGGTAACTTTAGAAATTAATACAAATTAATGCTATCAATTTCTCAGTACATACTATTGTCTATTAAAGATTCTGAGTCTAAAGTCTGCCATCTCCTTTTTTTTTTTTTTTTTTTGCATGGGCAGGCACCAGGAATTGAACCCAGTCTCCAGCATGGCAAGCGAGAACTCTGCTGCCACCTTGGTTTGCCCCATCTCCCTTTTTTTTAATGCAATTTTATTGAGATCTGTTCACACACTATATAAACCATCCGAAGTATACAATCAATGGCTCATAGTATCATCATACAGTTGTGCATTCAACACCACAATCAATTTTAGAACATTTTCGTTACTCTTAATAAGGAAATAAAATAAAAAGGACACCTGAAACATCCCATACACCTTATCCCCTCCTATTATATAGACAGTCTTTATTTTGTCATTCATCTATCCATACACCAAGCAAAGGGAGTGTCAGTTACAAGGCTTTTACAGTCATTCTGTCACACAACCAGAGCTATACTGTTATACAACCATTATCAAAGATCCAGGCTACTAGACCACAGCTCAACAATTTCATGTATTTTCCTCTAGCTATTCCGATACATCAGAAACTAAAAAGAAATATCTATATGTTGAGTTAGTAGTAATAATCATTTGCCAAATCCTAACTTCTCAGTTACAACTCCTCCCTCTCACCCAATCACTCTCTCAGTCTTCAGGGATATCTGGGCAATGACTATTTGAATTTCTTCATGCTGGAAAGGGGTGTTTACTGTATGGGGAAGAGGAATGAAATTGGTTGATGTTTTTTGAGAAACTGTTACCTCTGGGTAACATGGCTTATCTGGCATAGGAACAATCTGGAGAACTTAGGTGTCTGAAAAAAATAAACTTACTAAGAAAGACTTTTATAGAATTTTAGATAAAGCCCAGGGTATTCTTTCAGGTTTTTAGGAATACTGTTGGTTGGGGCTTGACATACTGTGGTAATTTACAATATAAGGCTGAAGTTTGCAAAAGAATAACCTCAAGTATGACATCTTGATGCTATTTGAAATCTCTTTACTGAAACTTTATTTTGTTTCATTTCTCTTCTCCCTTTCAATCAAGAAAACTTCTCAATCCCTCAATGTCAGGTCAAGGCTCATCCCCAGGAGTCATGTCTCATGTTTCCCGGGAGATTTACATGCCTGGGAGTCATGTCCCATTTAGCGGGAAGGGCAGTGAGTTAATCTGCAGAGTTGGCTTAGAGAGAGAGGCCACATCTGAGCAACAAAGAGGCTCTCCAAGGGTGACTCTTAGGCATAATTATCAATAGGCTTAGCTTCTCCTTTGCAAGAATAAGCTTCAAAGGGGCAAACCCCAAGACTGAGGGCTTCTGTCATCTCTTTTTGAAATGAAAGATTAGCAAGTATTAATAAGAATTGTTAATGCAAATTAGCCCCAATATGATATGTGATTCCTGACATAACCAGAGAGATTATGTTGAATTGAAAAGAAATTTCTCTGTGGCTTACTGTTATTTAATAAAAAGCTTGTGTAACACTTCAAATAACCTCTTTATCACTGGTTCAGCTTGAAGAAAACAGCTACAATCAATAGCATCTACTATCATTAATTTACAAAATGAGTGCTCTTTTGGGCCCTGTTATTCCCTGCACGAAAAGCAGGAGGTAATAAGCATAGCAGAGGCCCTGTATATTTTCAACTATATAATAGCTAAGCTATACTCAGGTTTTGGCTGTAACTTGATTTGTTTGGTCATACCCTGGTCACACTGCCTGCCTCTGCTACCAAATTACCTGCGTAACTATGAGCAAGTTACTTATTCTCTAAGCCTCACTTTCTTCACCCTTAAAATGGGGATAGCCATAGCACTTCTAGGGATTATTATAAAGATGTAAAGGTCTAATGCATGTAAAAACACATAATGATGTTTAATAAATAATAGCTCAGTTATTGCTTTGTTATATTCTCCACCCTACTGCTATACTGTGAGCTGTTTTTAAAAATGTGCATAGGCCTCTCATAGCAGAGAGGTACACTACCATTATTTAGAACATTTGCACCGTTAGGAGGCTAACTTTGAAAAACAGATCAGGTTAACTTCCTCCTTATTATGGGAGACTTCTGTTGTGTAAGAGCCACTTCCACATTGCCAAACCCCAAGCAAAAGTTTTCCAAAAGGGCACACTAAGGAGGCCCCACAGCAAAATGCTTGCATAACAGTTGCTCCCCACCTCTTAATGGTCTTGTTGTGCCTCTTGCCCACGCAACTACCTTTCCAGTTTGGCAGACTTTCAACCTGCTGATCGAGCCACCCAGGGAGAGGGACATGTGCAGACTTCTCCTTAAGGTTGTTTCCACAGGGAATGTATTGCTAGAGTTGGTGCAGAAAGCAGGTCAAAAAGCAGGTCCTGTCACAGATTCTAGAATATATAGGCACAGAAGGAGGGAACTGAACAGAGATGAGATAAAGGGTGTAGCTAGAAATGAACAAGAGAAGAGAATATATGAAGAATGAAGTTGGCAAAGAAAAGCTGATATAAACATAGAATAGAAAAAGAAATATTCTCTGGGATATAATCCAGTGCAAGAAATCCTAAAAACCTTCCTCAAGCAAAAGAAAACTGCAGAAAAGAGAAGATTGTGACTTAAGAAAGAAGACATAAAAATGAACGCTATTAAAGGGGGAAAAAAATTAAACAGAGGGAAAAAAAAGTATTTCACTATAGAAACAATGCTTTTATAGAAGGCTTCTCATGCCTACCTTTATTCCAGAAGCTGTTTCATGTGAGTACGTGTTATATTCATGTTATGTTCTTATCAGTAGCTTCAAAAGCATACTTTTATTATTGTTGACAACTCTTTATGCAAAGAACAAGGAGAACTTAAAGATCTCATTTTCCTTAAGTCACATTCCTAGACTCTAGCCAAGCCTTGCAAAGAGTAACAGACTAAATTCCAGTCTCTTCCAAGCCAGACTGATTCTGAGATGGTGGCTGTTTGGTTTCCATTAGAAACATTAAGAGAAATAAATTATTTTAGACTCATGGAAAAAATATTTTCCAACAATCATGATGTTACAAATATAAAATTTCCAAAGTTGGAAAATACTTAATGGACTAACAGTTAAAATAATAAAATCTGCTTTTTTCAATTGCTTAGCAAGCATAAATGAAAGTGGATGCATCGAAAACTGTGGTAGTGATCCTTCAAATTTCCGTCTCTTAAACCAACATGTCAATTTTTTAACAAAAGGCTTCGCCTCCCAATCAGGTGGTAATAATAAACATTAATCAGACCTCATTAAAAAAACACCAATTTTTAATGTTGGCTGCACACTGGAAGCAATTGATTAAAATATACTCATGCCTGGCTCCCACCCCCAGAGATTCTGATTTAATTTGAATGAAATGCATTCGGGGATTTTTAAAAGCTCCCCTGGCGATTCTAATAGGCAGCAAAATTTGAGAAACATTGAACTTGCTACTGAAAAATGCAGTCCTGGACCAGCAGCACCAGTATCATCTGTGAGCTTGTTTGAAATTCAAAATATCAGCATCCACCCTAGACCAACTGAATCAGAATTTGGATATTCCCAAGTTCCCCACGTGGCTCATATACACATTATATCTGAGAAGCACTGCACTGAGGAATTCTTGACTTTGATAATTGTTTCTTTCTCTGACGTTAAACAGTAATTACATGGTTTAAAAATGATGAAGAAAAACAACCTAATTTTTGTTCTTCCTTAAATCTCAGGTAAACAGACTTTCACTTCTACAACATTCAGCAGAGTGGGTGATATAAGGTGAGATCTATAGATTTAGGATTGTCAAATAAAATAAAGGAAGTCCGGTTAAATTTTAATCTCAGATAAACAACAAATACTTGTTAAGTATACATAGGTCCCATGCAATATTTGGGATGTTCATCTACTAAAAAGATTTCACTGTTTATTTGAAATTTAAATTCAACTGGGCAGCCTGTATTTTTATTTCCTAAACCTGGTAACCCACCATATATTCCCAGGGGCCTTTCTTTGCCCTCTCGGCTCTCCCAGTAAAGAAAGAGGAAATGATACCATAAATGGCCAAGTCACTGCCTTCTAAACTGTCTAGACTGATTGATTGTGATGTTGTTTCTCATCCAGCCCAGCCAGCCAAGACTCTGACTTTCTAAGCCTGGCTGGTGACTCATCTAACTGGGAGAGTAAGGGAAATTTACTTGCTGACTCAGGAAGACACAAAGCTTGGCACAAAACTCTTTTTAGTATTTGGAAAATCTGCATGAAAAAAAACCTGAATAAAAAGTTGTATACAACTAACAACAAAAAGAAACTACCCAATTAAAACATAGGCAAAAGACCTGAATAGACATTACACCAAAGATGATATAGAAATGGCCAAAAGCAAATAAAAAGATGCTGAACTATCATTAATGCAAATCTAAACCATAATGAGAGAGCATTACATACCCATTAGAATGGCCACTTAAAAAAAAAGAAAAGGAAAATAGCAAGGTCTGGAGAGTATGTGAAGAAATAGGAAAATTCACTGATGGTGGGAATATGAAATGGTGCAGCTACTGTTGAAGGCAGTTTGGCAGCACCTCAGAAAGTTAAGTATAGAATTTTGCCATATGACCTGGCAATCTCTCTTCTCAGTATATACCCAAAAGAATTGAAAGCAGGGACTTGCACAGATATTTACACACCAGTGTTCATAGCAGCATTATTCCTAATTGCTAAAAAATGGAAGCAACCCAACTGTTCATCAACTGATGAATGGATAAATAAAATGTACTATATACATGCAATGGAATATTATTCAGCCATGAAAAGGAACAAAGTTCTGAAACATGCAACAACATGAATGAATCTTAAAGACATCATGTTGAGTGAAATAAGCCAGGCACAAAAAGAACAAATATTGAATGATCTCGCTGATAAGAAATAAATAGAAAAAATAAATTCATAGATTCAGAAATTAGAATAAGGGTTATCAGGAACCTTTATTCCTGGGTCAGGGAAAGAGAATGGGGAGTTAATGTTTAATTGGTATGAAATTCCTGTTTGGGGTGATGGAAAAGTTTTGGTAATGGATGACGGTGATGGCAGCACAACATTGTGAGTATAATTAACAGCATGAGGTTAAAGATTTGAATGTGGTTAAAAGGAGAAATTTTAAGTTGTATATGTTACTGGAATAAATTTTTTTTTTTAAAAGCACGTAGAACTTTGCAACACAAACAGTGACCCCAAATATAAACTATGGACTATAGTTAATAGAGCAATTATAATATTCCTTCATCAATTGTAACAATGGTAGTAAACTATGCAGTATTAATAATAGGGGAGTGTTCTAGTTTGCCAGCTGCCAGAATGCAACACACCAGAGACGGATTGGCTTTTAATAAAAGGGGATTTATTTTGTTAGTTCTTCAGAGGAAAGGCAGCTAACTTTCCACTGAGGTTCTTTCTTACGTGGAAGGCACAGGATGGTCTCTGCTGGTCTTCTCTCCAGGCCCCTGGGTTCCAACAACTTTCCCCGGGGTGATTTCTTTCTGCATCTCCAAAGGCCTGGGCTGAGCTGCAAGTGCTGAGATGAGGAATG
>PVIY010025251.1:0-36967 GCA_004026745.1 Myrmecophaga tridactyla
AGTCAGTATTGAGGCAAGTGGCTTTTTCAAAGGAAGATGAATGTTGAAACAGAACATGTAATTATTTTGATAGGACTGAGGGGAATATTTGAAACACAGTTATGTTTAAAAGTGGCAGATTAAGAATATGACTTCCCTCATGATGAGTCTGTGGACCTATTTGAAATTCATGAGGAATTTTTTCTTTTTTGTGAAGAAGAGAAATTTAGTTATGAATTTCCAATAGAAAATTTTTAGATCAGCATACAGAAGTTATTAGTTTTTTGGAAAATTTCCACATTATATCACACCATATACTATGCCATTTTGCTTTATGGTGAGGTTTTATCTATTCAGAATGTGTATGTGTCTGTCAGTGTACCTGAATGATAGGTGCCAGGCTAGAAGTGAGAACAATAAGACTGCAATCCCATAGTTTAAGCTATTTATACACAGAAAATCCTCCTTCTCAGTGTGGTTATTTCAACCAATCTACAGTGCATATTGTTAGTGATGGCCCTGTCTGAACACAAATGCCTATGTTGTTTTAGGAATCAGTGACCTTCAGTGATGTAGCCATAGACTTCACCCATGAAGAGTGGACTTGCTGGACACAAACCAGAAAAAGCTGTTCAGAAAAGTTATGTTAGAGAGTATCAATAACCTGGTGTCTGTGGGTGAGTTTCTCAAACAAATTTCTATTTACCTATCCATTTATTTACCTATGTGCCATCTATCTAATCTATCATCAGTTTATTCAATTATCTAGACAACTATATGCCACTCTGATCTCTACTCTGATACTTTCCTGTTTTGACTACTTGAAAGAAACTGACTCTTCATTTTTTTTTTACATCTAATTTTCACACCAGGGGCATGTAAAGGTCCTGAATACAATTTCATGTCTTTCTTGCTGCTCAGTCTCCAACATTAACAACAGTCCCAAGAACTCAGTGAATATCTTTATGGGTAAAATTATGGGAATAAATATTCTTTACATAATCATTATCTGCTAGGGACAGCAGTGAGGTTTCAGCAAACAGAAGAAAATATTATGCACATTTTCCACATAGAAAATAGATTGTTCTGGTGAGGCTTATGTTTATTGGATTATTTTATAAAATACTCTTCAACCATTATGGATTCATATCTTCTCCTCCTATGAGAAGGCTGAATAAACTATAGTCTATGAATTCAGGCTCAGGAATCATCATGTTTTTATTTTCTTTGATAGAAGGTCTAGAGACATCCTTTGCTAGAAAAGGATTATCAATATGCTATGTAAATTATACTTACTTGTGCTTCTCTTCATATTTTACGTTATTGTCCCTCATACTCTTTTTTGGGCTTGATATTCATGAACTTGTTTGAGCATAAAACTCAAAACATATGTTTCTTTTTAAAAAAAATAGGGTATCAGCTCTGCAAATCAGAAGTGGATTCCCAGTTGGAACAAAGAAAGGAACTGTGGAGGGAAGGATTAGGATTTCTTCAAGGACAGGGTCCAGGTGAATTCTAGGACCTTGTGCTTCAATATGAGTATTGACTGTTCAATTAATGAGCTGGCCTTTGGAACTGTCAAGTGAAGATTCCCTTAATTGAGTGACATTCTTTGAAATGTATGCTATGATTTTGGGAAAATAATTCTCAATAGGGTAATTATTCCATACGTGTATGAAGCTCTAGTCAAGAACCCATCTGTGGCTGTATTTGGCTCAGAGAAAAGGGTATTTATATATTTACAGGAATTAAAATTTCACATAATGGCCCTTGTTCTGATAATTCACTTTCATGCATTTCCCTCTCTTTACCACCCACCATACCAAAATTTTTATGCTGAAAGTATATTAGTTGTCAATTTCTTTAAATTTCTGTTGCTATGTAGAGCACACCTTATTTTTTCCATTTTTCCCCATCTAAGTGACAATATTTGAAACATAATCATATAAGCATCGGGTTTTGTATTACTTCATTCTGCTTTTACCACGCTATAATGGTCCTAATTTGTTTTGAAGGCAGTGAAAATGACCAGGAAATTGAAGAAATGATAACCATGCAAAATATCTACAAGAAAGAAACATCTACCATCCAGTCAAAGGTAAACTTCATGAGTCTGAACACTGGTCTTCCAAATAGAATGCTGGGATTTAATAAATTAGAATTTCAACACAATCATATGGCTGTAACTAAACTGGGGTTAAACACTATACCATATAAAAATTCTGGATAGTTTCAATTGAGGGAAAAATTAACCTGAGCTGAAAACCATAACCAGAAGTCTTATAAAAGTAAAGTTGCATAAATATGTCTCATACGCATTCTTTGAAACATAATGAACTTTTCAAAATTAAGTAGATATCTCTGCAGTTGAGATGCTCCAAAATAGAAAATCTCTGCATACATTAAAGTAACACACCAAGTGCATATAATAGAAGTGATCAATTTTAATTGCAGACTCACTGAATGATTAGACTAGAGAATTGAATTAATAAATATATGTGCAATTTTAATGTATCTCTTCTCATTTGTAACAGAATATTTCTTACATTGGAAAGGATCCTTTTGAAAGTAATGGTTTTGGAGAAGAGTTTATTCACTCCACATCTACTGACATGGGAAAATATCCTTGTGAAGGCAAACAATTTCAAAAAGCCCTCAATGGTCAGTCATTCTTTAGTCAACATAAACAAATGCTTACTAAACTTAGGACACATGACTGTAATCTATGTGGAAAACTTTTCAGAAATTGTTCTGTCCTTAAACAATATGAGGAAATGAACATTGGAGAGAAGCCATATGGCTGCCATCCAGGTGACAAAGGCTCAACTGCTAATTCTACCCTCAGACAACATGAGAGAACTCAAAATGGGGTAAAACAATATATCTGCCAGCTATGTGGAAAGGATTTCATTATAATAGTCAACTCAGAAAGCATGAGAGAATGCAGACTGGAGTAAAACCACATATTTTCCATCTATGTGGGAAACCTTTCAGTCAATATAGTACACTTAGGGAACATGAGAGAATTCACACAGGAGAGAAACCATATGTCTGCCATCTATGTGGAAAAACCTTCAATCAATGTGCTAACCTTAAGAAACATGAGAGAATGCATACTGGAGAAAAACCGTATATCTGCCACCTATGTGGGAAATCTTTCAGTCAGTGTAGTATGCTTAGTGATCATGAGAGAGTTCACACGGGAGAGAAACCATATGTCTGCCATCTATGTGGGAAATCCTTTAGTAAATGTTGTAACCTTAGGCAACATGAAAGAACTCATACTGGAGAGAAACCACATGTTTGTCATTTATGTGGAAAAACCTTCAATCATTGTACTAACCTTAAGAAACATGAGAGAATCCATACTGGATAAAAACCATATATTTGCCATATATGTGGGAAATCTGTCAGTTAATGTAATATCCTTAGGGAACATGACAGAATTCACACTGGAGAAAAACCATATGACTGCCATCTATGTGGGAAATCATTTAGTCAATGCAGTACCCTTAAAAGACATGAGAGAATTCATACTGAGAAGAAATCATAAGTCTGCAATTTATGTGGGAAATCTTTCATTGCATGTCGTAAACTTAGGTGACATGAGAAACCATTTTCTGACATCTAGGTGGAAAATCTACACATTATTCTGCCATTAGACAACATCAGAAAACTCATTAAATAGGTTGTACATATGGAGAAGCCTTCAGTCACAATTCTCATTTTTAACCAAAATGAAAGAACTCAGAAAAGAGTGTATTTCTCTGTCAATGTAATCAGTGTGCAAAGGCTTTAATTAAATCTATTCTTAAACAATAGGATTGTACTATCCAGGAGAACAGAATAGGTGTCTATAATTACCTGTAATAGATTTTGGCTGAGCTCCAGCCTTCGTGTGCACAAGCATACCCAATAGTATCTGCCATGGTTATGTTCTGGTGTCAAATTTGCCAAGTGATGACGCCTTGTTCTCATGTCACTTAGGTAATGGCCTGATCATTGCTGCAAGGATATTTGGTGGCTGGTTGATAAAACAGAAGTTTGCTGTATTTAATCATCAGTCAATTGATTACATCTGTGGCTGATAACATCTGTGATCAATATAAGTGTGCCTCCACTGACAAGATAATGTGATCACTTGAAGATTTTAAGGAAGACGAGAGACTGTTTCACTCCTCCATCCAGCAAGCATCTCTTCTGGAATTCATCAAGGCCCTTCATCAGAGTTTCCAGCTTCCAAATATGGCCTGTGGATTTTGGACATTTCCTTTTCTATGGTTTCATGAGACTGCCTTATAAATCTCCTATTTGCAAATGTCTCCTGCTGGTTCTGTTTCTCTAGAGAATCCTGGCTAGCACAGGTTCCTGCCAAGAGTGAGGTTGTCATTGAGAAACAATATTAAAAATGAGTTTTCACAAAAGATTTTCTACACTGATTCAAGACAGAGGTACTTAAGATTCTGTTTTCAACAATTAAGATGACACTGATAGCCCATTGTAGATAAAAAAAACTATCACCATTAGATTTTTCAAATTGTATGCTTATATGAGGCAAGGCTCTAGGTAAAAGTGTTTTTGACACCTTTATAGAGTTTTGTGGAATTAAAAGGTATAATCACATTGGCTGGTTGTTAGTTACACTGGATGCATTAATGAGGGAAAGGGATGAAATGAAGATTTCAAATTTTCCACTTAAGCTTCATATGAATGATGTAAAAGTTTCCATGTTTGCCCTAAAAGAAAATCTTATTTCCTGTGGTTGCAGACTTGAGATCTGTGAAAACCAGACACAGAGACTCATTGCGTGTGTAGCAAATTTAAGATGTTAAATAAACTCTCCATCTTGCTGTGTGTGCTGTTAAAGTAGGAGCTTCAGTTGGAAAATAATGGGGTCCTGAAATGTGGGGTAGGAATATATGGCTTGATAAGGATGGCGATGTGAGATGACTCCTGGTATCTGCTGAGCCTTTGCTGATACCTGGACTCTCCTGATGAAAGTGGTTCCCATCGTCCAGGGTTCCTTGAAGGAACTATTTCCCAGCCTCCAATCTTCCCAGAGGAATCTTCCATCCAACTTTCATCTAATGAAATTAACCCTTCAGTGCTTGCTAACCCTGTAACCACCTCCCCTGGGGAAAGCCTCATTCCTCTGTCTGGAGTGACTAATCTTGTTTCACCAGATCAACTGCAATGGGATGCCCTCTGGTAATTGTCTTGAAAGACACCTCAATTTATTTTCATGACCCACCACCATCAGGCTTCTTTTCTTCAAGATCTGTAACTACACTGACAGCCCAACCCTCCCAGGTATGGCACCATTGCCTGAGGTGATAATCCTGCTCCCTATTGGCAGGTTAATTATATTGGACCACTTCAGTCATGGAAGGGGCAGCAATTTCTTCTAATTGCAACAGGCGTACACTCCAAATAAGGATTTGCCTTCCCTGCATGCAACGCTTCCACAAAAAACAACCATTTGTGGACTTATGGATTTCCTTATTGACATCATGGTATTCCCCACAGCATTGCTTCTGATAAAGAAACCCACTTAACAACAAATGAAGTGTGGTAATGGGCACATACTCATGGAGTTCTCTGATATTATCATTTTTACCAACATCCTGAAGCAGCTTCTTTGAGAAAACTGTGGAAAGGCCTTTTGAAAACTCAATTATGGGGGCAATTATGTGGCAATAGCATGAAGGACTGGTGCAGTGTTCTACTGTGTAAGGAGGAGGCTGTGTAAGCTCCGAATCAGTTTCTACTATATCATCCTGTTTCTGCCAGGATTCAAAGGTCCAGGAATCAAGGGGTGGAAATGGGAATCACATCACTCATTATCACCCATTATGGTCCACTAAGAAAGTTTTGCTTTTTGCCACTGAAATCTTATGCTCTGCTGGTTTATAGGTCTTAGTTTCAAAAGGACGAGTGCTTCTACCAGGAGACATAAAAAAATTCCATTGAAATGGGAGTTAAGATTGCCACCTGGCCACATTAGGCTTCATGCCACTGAATCAACAGGCATGAAAGCAGATTACTCTTCTGTCTGGGTGGCTCATCCTGACAATCAAGGAGAAATAGAACTGAAACTACACATTGGAGGTGAAAAAATGTTTTCCTGGAATATGGGACATCCCTTAGGGTGCCTCTTAGTACTACTGTGCCCTGTGATTAAAGTAAATGGAAATTTGTAACAACCCAATCCAAGCAGGACTACCAATTACTCAGAAACTTGAAGAATGAAGTTTTGGTTCACTGCACCTGGCAGAGAACCATAACCAACTGAAGTACTTGCTGAGGGTAAAAGGAACATGGAATAGGTAGTAGAAGAATTTAATGATAAGTATGAACTATGACCATGTGACTAGTAACAGAAATTAGAAGTGTGAATATTTCTTATCTGTTTTGTTATAAGTATGTTTGCATTTGTGCATAAGCTATTAGCTTGTTCTCTTGTCATATGGCATAAATTGTATTGTTCACGTTTTATTCTTTAAGTCATAGGGTATGAATTTTAACAATGAATGCTACTTAAGTACTTGCACCCTATTCTGGAGAAATGTAATGCATTTCTTGTTGTGCCCAGGACAGCTGAATATTGTCAGGTGAAACATATGTCTGTTACTGTGTTCTATTTGGAACTTAAGCACATTTTAAAGTGATGTGCCTATGTGCCAGGTTGACAGGTGGTTGGACTATGATGTTTAGGTTCATGTGTCTACTTGACCAAGTGATATAGCCCAGTTGTCAGGTCAGTCAAGCAATGATGTAACCATAGTGTAAGGGAAAGATACATTTGTAGAGTCTATTCTGTTCAACCAATGTTGAAATTGCATGCAACTGATGTCTTATTGCATGACTTTGGTAAGAAACAGTTAAAATGTGCATGTAGCTGGAAGTACTGGCTATCTTCCCAGAAGGAGGTGTACTTTGATAGATAAAGATATCTAGGTCCCAGGAAGCTGCTCTCCATCCCTGGTCATTTCCCAGTGGACCAAACTGGACCTGGTAACATAAGCTAATTGGAATTCAACCACTATTGTGAAAAGATATCATAAAAACTGCGTGTAAGCAGATAGAGAGAGAGAGGAGAATCTTAGGAAAAAAGAGAGAGCATCTCATCAGAATCTTAACCAGGGAAAAATGCTTTGTTATGGATTTTTACTAAGGAGACTCTGAACGCTCTTTCTAAGATTGTTGTATATTTTTACTAATGAGACTGGGAATGCTGCTTCTAAGACTTCTCAACACTTTTCTTCAGAAGTTGGTGCCGTCTTATCTGGTGATGTAACCATGCCTTATTTTTTTTGGGGGGTGCATGGTCTGGGAATTGAACCCAGGTATCCCACATAAAAAATGTGCATTCTATCACTGAGTCACCCATATACCCAACCACGTCTTATTTTTGAAAGTTCTTTTAATTACTTTCAATTACTTTCTTTTAATTTCTTTCCTAACAAAATCTGTTTTCATATTACTGAAGTCTGTGTTGTCCATGAATCTGAACCTATAAATTAACTGGCCACAAATATCATGTTGCCTTTCATGCAACACATTGCTGCAAGGACATTTTGTGGTTCATTGATAAACTGAAAGGCTGGAGTATTAAATCATCAGTCAGTTGATTGTATATGAGGCTGATTACATTTGTGATCAACAAAGGTGTGCCTCCCACCAATGGTATAATTGAATCAGTTAAAGGCTTTTAAAGAAGAAGGGAGACTACATCACTGCTTTCTCAGACAGGGAGTCTTTCCTGTGGAGTTCATCCAGACCCTTATCAGAGCTGCCAGCTTCACAGCCTACCTTGAGCATTTTGAACTCTTCTATTCCCACCATTGTGTGACAATGTTATAAATCTCATAATTACAGATACATCCTTTGGTACTGTTTCTCTAAAGAACTCTGACCAACGCAGTAGGAATAACTCCTATGCCAGAAAATTGGGCAAAACATCTTTACCAGCAATAGCAAATTCTATGAGATAATTTTTGATGGAGTAATTATTCAATAAATGTGAGAAATTATTTTTCCAATTCCAAAATGGGTGGAATATATGAAAAATTTCACATTTTGTAAAACATTCTTAATATATAGAATGAGGAAAAATATTTGGTAGTTTTGAACTTATTCAACAATGTTAAATTTATCTTACAGAGAAAATAACACTAAATTCAAAATGAAAAAAGTGTTCCTCTGGAGTTCACATCATCAATATCAGACTGAGAAAAACATTTAACACGAAAAGTTTACCATAAAATTCAACAATGGATTCAGTGTTTTACCTAATAACATATTAATGGAAAATTTTAAATGCAGAATTGTGAAATTATCTAGGACTGCTGAAGGCAGAATTTTGTAATGAGTTGCAGGCAAATAAGTAGAAGGTCTTTTCTATGGGTTAGTATTTGCAAATATTTATGAAGTAAAACCTGTGGTGGTAAATTCTATGTTATTTCCATTTTTTCACCCAACTCTAAACATAGTTATGATAACCTAGTTAAATCAGAAAGTAAGTTTGAATGTTAATTGGAAAATATACAACCCAAGATGATGTGTCATAATTATTATATACTGTTAATAATGATGTGCACAGCAATGATGAATGGAATATGTATATACAGATAAATTGGAAGCCATTTTTTATGATACAGAGACTCTCCCTTTATGATGTCATTGTTGTTCTTGTAACTTACAATGGAATTTAAATTAACTTAAATCTTTAAAAAATAATAAGGTTGTAAGTCGTGGAGTATTGGGGGACATGAAGATGGAAAAAACAACAATCTTAATCAAGTACTGGATCATTCCCTGAATTTAAAATGTGTTAAAACTATATATCTCCATAATGATGACTCAGCAGCAGTGGGGCATCTGCTGAGTAGGCAGAAGTGGCAAGAGCTGGGGTAATTCTGGTCACCCCTCAGCTCATGGTCACTCCCAGTTCCAAGGACTGGTAGTCTCCTAGGTCCATATTCCTACATGTGTGGTGCCCAACCCCAAAACTGCACTAGTGGCAGTGACCAGCTGGGATCTAAGGAGGAGGCAGGAGGGAGGTGTAGGGTTAAAGATGTGAAGCATGCAAGAAGACTTCTGTGGCTATCAATGGCATGGGCCACACAATCCACCAGCTTTTCTGCTTGCTGAACTTCCAGTTCATTCCTACATGTTTTTCCTACTGTGCCACTACCTGGCCCCTCAATATGATGCCACAAGGCCAACCCCTACCTTCAGGTATACTGTCATTGCCTATGGTTGTGACAATTCCTAAGGCTGACCTATGGGATAAAGCTGTCAGACCGAGTTCTGTGACAAATGCAAGTAGGCTGACATCTGAAACAGATCTACAATATGACCAGTCAGCAGTGGGGCACAATGCTTTCAGGAAGGGACCATGGACTCCTCAGTTATGGGTAAGAATCTGGATCAGTTAACATCAATCCAGCCCTTAATGTAAGGCAGACATTAAAAAGATGAATGACATAAGTGGTAATAATATGATCTGTGCAGAATGTAGCATGGTTTTTTTTGGTTTTGTCTGAAAGAGATCTGACTTGCATTACCTCAGCCCTACTGGTTGTACCTTCTGGGACAAGATTGGAAGGCAGAAGAGGAAGATTTTTTTGGCCAATGGGAAAAACAATTGGTGCTCCAGTGGGATTTCCCTTATGGTTGAATCACCTTGTCTACAATGGTCATTGACATTCCTGTTTGTGTTGGCAGGAAGGTTCTCAACAGGTATGAGAGAAGGAAAACCTCCAAGTACAAGAGGAATTTGTTAGAGCAGGTGGAGTGACTTTGTCAGATATGGCATCCCCAGTCACTGCTGATTTTAGCATTGTCCCTGGGTCCCCATTATGCAGGCATACTTGTATGTTTTTGTGCCCAATTCTTTCTCTCCTGGAGGAGGCATAGAGTTAGCCCAGCCAAGGGAAAGAAGGTGAACATTTCAATTGGGGGTGAAAAATTTGATGGTAGAGGTCATAAAGGGAGTGTCTGTATCATAAAAATACATAATTATGACAAATAAGTGAGATATAGTTCTCATTATATTTAAAAACTAAAACTACCTTTGATTATCATAGATGTAAATTACAATTCTTTGCTTTTGTCCTAACTTCAGATACAATGTTTATATATATCACAAAAGTTGGCAAAGAGAAGGCATATTCCATATTACTTAAACAAGCTTGACTACATCTTATATCTCTACCATTTTGCTATTAAAATACTTTAAGTTCACTCAAAGTGTTATTGAATCAAATCAATGAAATAAATATATGGCATAATTTAAATCCCTAGAAAAAGACTCCACGAAATATCTCAAATAATACCAATTATTTAATATTATATATATTTCAAAATTAAGGTCTCTGGGGATATTCTATAAATCATTAAAAGCCAGTCTTTTGGGATAAATTATGGAGAGCCGTTGTAATTCTGCTTTATGTTATGTTTTCGTTTGTACTACTTGTTGTTTTTAAACTATAGTAATTTTGTTACAATTAACATTCATTTCAATTTTGGAAATAATAATGTAGTTGAGTGATGACCTCACCTGAAAAAAATATGAAGTGATATATTGATTGGTTGATTTATGCATTCATTAATTTCACCAAAATGGATCTTTACAGATCTAGAAAATAATATCAGCTGATAGTGTCTTTTCTTTCAACTTATGAATGTAGATATTATTTGTGGGAATCAATATTTATTTTAAAATATTTTGAAGTTTAATAGGATGAAATGTGTTGAGTTTCCTGTGTTATGTAAAATATTATGTTTTAACATACAAGTTGGACATATTTCAGAATGCAAATAATCTGAGATATACAGAATGTTTTAAGCATATATGCAAATGTAATCATTGTTGATAATTTATGGATAATTAATGAATGTTAATTCATAACCAATTCATTTTTAACATTCCTCGTCATAATTTCCAATGTCAGCTAGAATGTTTTACTTGTTTCTGAGGCCTCCACATTTATGAGCTCTTAGTCTAACTTCCTAATAAACCTTAGTGAACAGCACATGTTTTCTTGCAATTGTTTAAACTGTCTATTCTTGATGCCTTGAAACTGTGGAATAAACAATTCTAGACATGGTTATCATTCTACATTTTAATTCTCTAAAGGAACATTAATCACAGCCTTATATTTCACATTCTGGTTTTCTTATTCCCTTTTTCTTGTGATTGGTATTATCATTTAAAATACACAGAACCACTGATAACTGCCAGAAGACAGGGCAAGTGTCATTTTGAGACATTCTGCTACATGTAAGAACATAAATTCTCTCATTTACTCCTCTCTGATGGCCTTTAGTTCAGGACCATTTAAAACAGTTCATCAATAAGTTGTCTTTCTTGCTGCTGTTTTATATGAGCATAGTTATTGAAATATTACAGATACAATTGTATGAATGAATTGGTTGAAATGGCTACTTCAGTATTTATATATAGCACTCACCTAGTGAAACTGGTTTCAAGCTGAAGGTTGAGAATTTAGGAAAATTTTAAAAATATTTTCTACATATCACATTACCCTTTCAAGCCAATTACCAAATAACTACTATCATATTATAAAAATAAAAGAGATTTTCATGGTTTGGACACTGAACAAACATGTCATTTTGTACCCAATAATCAACATAAGGTTTCTAGTTTTAATTTCGATATGGCAGTTTAGAGTTAGAATGTCATATCTTCATAGGAAGTTATATTCTATGTCTTGACTCTTCCCCATTTACTTGCTTTGTATTTCTGGGGAGCTTTTGAAGATCTTTGAATTATCAATATTTTATATAACATCTACCTTGTCATGGTCAGGTGCATGTGTCAACTTGGTGAATTGGTGGTACCTGTTTGTCTGTTTGGGCAATTGCTGGCCTGTCTGTTGTGATGAGGACATTTCATAGAATTAAATCATGATCATGTCAACTGCATCCACAGCTGATTCCATTTGTAATCAGCCAAAGGGGAGTGTCTTCTGCAATGAGTAATGCTTAACCTGATCACTGAAAACCCTTTAAGGAAGATTCAAAGAGAGAGGCTGTTCTTGCTTTGGCTGGAGAAACACTCCTGTGGAGTTTGTACAGACCCTCCATCAGAATCATTGGCTTCACAGCCTGCCCTACAGATTTTGGACTCTGTATTCCTATGGTCACGTGAGACACTTTTATAAATTTTGTATCTGTGAGTGTTCCCTGTTGATTCTGTTTCTCTAGAGAACACTGAGTAATACATCTTGGTACCAGGAGTGATTCTTAAGAAACAGAATCTTAAAAATGGATTTTTGTGAATGGTTTTCTACTCTGATTGGACTCAAAGGCACTAAGGATTCTGATTCCCATAATCAGAATGACACTCCCAAACCATGGAGTGAGTTGGCAAAAGAGGTAGTCAAAATATAACCATTTGATTCTCCTAATGCTTCGCTTGTACAAAGCCACGCTATGGGGAATAATGTTCTTGACACCTTTACAGAGTTTTGTGGAGATAAGAGGTATAGAGATGTTGGCTAGTTGTTCTTATATACACAGACTACATTAGGTAGTGAAAAGGCTGGGCTTAAGTCTTCAAATGAGAAGCTTAAGCACCATCCGACAGATGTTGATATTTCTATGAGTATCCTGAAAGAAAATCTTATTTCCTGTAGCTGTAGACTTGAGCTCTCTGAAAATCAGACTCAGAATCTTATTTTTAGAGTAGCAAGTTTAAAACATAAACTGAAATTACAATGTTACATGGCATCTGCCGTTAAAGTGAGGGCATTGATTGGAAAGGAGTGGGACCCTGAAAAATGGAATAGTAACATATGGATTGATAATGATGTTGGGGGTGAGGTTGAACCTCTAGGCCATGCTGAGTGTTTTGTAGATAACCCTGTAATAGTTTGGCCTGAGGACATAGCTGCCACACCTCCAGCCTGCTTTGAGGAGATGGTCACCCCTCCTCCTGAAGGGATTAACCCTAGAGTGATTAATCCTGTTTCACCAGAAAAAAACTGCAAATGAAGGCCCTGAAACAAATGGCTTGGAAGATACTTCTAATTCTTTTCATGACCCGCCCCCACCACCCCTCGTTTGGTTGAGACTTACAACTAGCCTAAAGTCCCAACAGGCCCCTAAAGGTGAGGTACGAAGTATCACAGATGAAGAGGTAAATTATACTCCAAAACAACTCTGTGAGTTTTCCAATTTATATAAACAAAAATTAGGGGAATATGTTTGGCAAAGGATTTTAAGGGTGTGGGATAATGGTGGGAGGAATATAAGGCTAGATCAGGCTGAATTTATTGCTATTGGCTGACTCAGCTGAGATTCTGCATTCAATGGTATAGCTCGAGGGGTTAAAAAAGGTGATAACAGTTTGTTTGGATGGTTGGTTGAAACATGAATCAAAAGGTGGCCAATATTACCTGAGGTTGAAATGCCAGACTGCTTTGGTATAATGTAGTTGAGGGGATCCAGAGGTTTAGAGAGATTGGAATGTTAGAGTGAATTTATCATGGAAAGCATGCTCTTACACCCCAGGAACGTCCGGAAGATGCACCTTTAACCAGAACAGTGAGACATAAATTTGTGAGACTAGCACCATCATCCCTGAAGAGCTCTGTAGTTGCCCTTCTCTGTGGGTCAGATATGACTGTAGAAACTGCTGTCATGGAACTGGAATCCTTAAACATAATGCACATGACTGGATCCCAAGTTGGCAGAAGTCAGGTGGCAGTACTTCATCCCCAAAGACAGGGTAGACATGGCTATTATAATAGCAAACTCAAAGCAGGCATCAATCTATATGACTCACAGACATTTGTAGCATTGGCTAGTAAATCACGAGGTACCTAGAAATACAATAGAAGGGCAGTCTATTAAATTCTTGTTCCAGATTTATAAACAAAAAAATTCTAAGTCAAGTGGACAGAAGTCTTACCTGAATCACAAAAACACAGAGTCACGGCCCCTCAATCAATTTCCAGACTTGAGACAGTTCACAGACCCTCAGCCCCTTGAATGAAGGGGAGGGCATGTCCCTTTGGGAGAGAACACTGTTATGCTGCCACAAATTTATACTGTTATTCTTCCTCTAAGCCTTCACAAGGAGACTAACAGCCTTTTACCAAGGTAACTGTGCATGGGGGGAAAAGAAATGTTCAGATATTTTGGGGATTGTTAGACACTGGTTCAGAAGTGACACTAATTCTAGGGGGCCCAAAGTGTCACTCTGGTCCACTAGTCAGAGTAGGGGCTCATGGAGGTCAGGTGATCAATGGATTTTTAGCTCAGGTCTGTCTCACAGTGGATCCAATGGGCCCCTGAATGCATTCTGTAATTATGTCCCCAGTTCCGGACTGTGTAATTGGTATAGACATACTGAGCAAGGGGCAGAATCCCCACATTGGCTCTCTAACTCATGCAGTGAGGACTATTATGGAGGGAAAAGCCAAGTGGAAGCCACTAGAACTGCCTCTATTTAGCAAAATAGTAAATCAGAAGAAATACCAGATTCCTGGAGGGATTGCAGAGATTACTGCCATGCTTAAGGATTTGAAGGATGCAGGGGTGGTGATTCCCACCACATTCCCATTCAACTATCCTATTTGGCCTCTGCAGAAAACAGATGGGTCTTGGAGGATGAGAGTAGATTGTTGTAAGCTCAACCAGGTGGTAACTCCAATTGCAGCTGCTGTTTCAGATGTGGTATCACTGCTTGAGCAAATCAATACATCCTCTGGTACCTGGTACGCAGCTATTGATCTGGTAAATGCTTTTTTCTCAATAGTTATCAGTAAGAACCACCAGAAACAGTTTGCTTTCAGCTGGCAAGGTCAGCAATATACTTTCACTGTCCTACCACAGGGGTATATCAACTCTCCAGCCCTATGTCATAATCTTGTTCGCAGGTACCTTGATCATTTCTCCCTCCCAAAGACATCACACTGGTCCATTATATTGATGATATCATGTTGATTGTACCTAGTGAACAAGAAGTAGCAACTACTCTAGACTTACTGGTAAGGAATTTGCATGTCAGAGGATGGCAGATAAATACAACAAAAATACAGGGACCTTCCACCTCAATGAAATTTCCAGGTGTCCAGTGGTGTAGGGCATGTCGAGAAACCCCTTCTAAGGTGAAGGATAAGTTGCTGCAGCTGGCCCCTACTACGTCCAAAAAAGAGACACAACACCTAGTTGGTCTTCTTGGATTTTGGTGACAACCTATTCCTCATTTGTGTGTGCTATTCTGACCTATTTATTTGAGTGACCAGAAAAGATGCTAATTTTGGGTGGGGACCTGAACAAGAGGAGGCTCTGCAACAGGTCCAGGCTGCTGCACAAGCTGCTATGCCACTTGGGCCATATAATTCCACCAGATCCAATGCTGTTTGAAGTGTCAGTGGCAAACAGAGATGCTGTATGGAACCTTTGGCAGGCCCCTATAGGAGAATCACAATGTAGACCCTTAAGATTTTGGACCAAAGCCTTACCATGTGCTGCAGGTAACTACTCTCCTTTTGAGAAACAACTTTTGGCCTGCTACTGGGCCTTAGTAAAGACTGAACACTTAACCATGGGCCACCAAGTTACCATGAGTCCTGAGTTGCCTATCATGAGCTGGATGTTGTTTGACCCACTGAGCCATGAAGTTGGCATGTGCAGCAGCACTCTATTGTAAAATGGAAGTGGTATATATGAGATAGGGCCACAGCAGGTCCTGAAGGCTCAAGTAAGTTGTATGAGGATGTGGCCCAAATGCCCATGGTCTCCACTCCTGCCACATTACCTTCTCTTTCCCAGACCAGAGATATGGCCTTCTGGGGAGTTCCTTAGAATGAATTGACTGAGGAAGAGAAAACTTGGGCCTGGTTTACAAATGGTTTAGCACGATATGCAGGTATCACCCAAAAGTGGACAGCTGTAGCCCTACCACACCTTTCTGGGGTACTTTTGAAGGACAGTGGTGAGGGGAAATCCTCCCAGAGGACAGAACTTTGAGCAGTCCACCTGGTTGTTCATTTTCCTTGGAAGGAAACATGTCCAGAGATGTGTTTGTAAACTGACTCATGGACTGTTATTAATGGCTGTTACTAATGGATGGTCAGGGGCTTGGAAAGACAATAATTGGAAAATTGGTGACAAAGAGGCCCGGGGAAGAAGTATGTGGCTAGACCTTTTGAGTGGGCTAAAAACGTGAACATATTTGTTTCCCATGTGAATGCACACCAGAGGGTGACTTCAGCAGAGGAAGATTTTAATAATCAAATGGACAAGATAACCCACTCTGTGGATACCAGTCAACATCTTTCCCCAGCAGCTCCTGTCATTGCTCATTGGGCTCATGAACAAAGTGGTCATGGTGGCAGGGATGGAGGTTATGCATGGGCTCAGCAACATGGACTTCCACTCACCAAGGCTGAGTTGGTTACAGCTACTGCTGAGTGACCAATCTGCCAGCAACAGAGACCCACACTCAGCCTCTGATATGGCACCATTCCCTGAGGTGACCAATCAGCTACATGGTGACAGGTTGATTACATTGGTCCACTCCCTTCATAAAGGGGCAGCAATTTGTTCTAATTGGAATAGACACATACCCTTGATATGGGTTTGCTTTCCCTGCATGCCATGCTTCTGCCAAAAGTACCATCTGTGGGCTTACAGAATGCATTATCCATCATCATGGTATTCCATATAACATTGTTTCTGATCAAGGAATACACTTCACAACAAATGAAGTGCCGGAATGGGTACATGAACATGGAATTCTCTGATCTTACCATATTCCCCATCATCCAGAAGCGGCTGGGTTGATAGAATGGTGGAATGGCCTTTTAAAAGCTCAATTACGGTGCCAACTAAGTGGCATACCTTGAAATGCTGGGGTAATGCTCTCCAGGAAGCTTTGTATGCTCTGAATCAGCACCTGTGTACGGTACTGTTTCTCCCATAACCAGGATCCATGGGTCCAGGAACCAAGGGGTGGAAATGGGAGTGGGACTACTCACTATTACTCCTTGTGATCCACTAGGAAAATTTTTGCTTCCTGTCCTTGCGACCCTGAGTTCTGCTGTTCTACACGTTTTAGTTCCAGAAGGGGAAGTACTTCCCCCAGGAGAAGGAACAATGATTCCCTTGAACTGGAATCTAAGACTGCCACCTGGTCACTTTGGGCTACTTATGTCACTGGATCAACAAGCCAAGAAGGGGATTACATTATTGTCTGGGGTGATTGACCCTGACTATAAAGGGAAAGTAGGAGTTCAACTATATAGTGGAGATAAATAAGAGTTCTCTTGGAATATAGGAGTTCCCCTAGGGCATCTTTTAGTACTACCATACCCTGTGATTAAAATCAATCCAAAACTGCAGCAACACAATCCAGGCAGGACTGCCAATGGCTCTGAAACTTTAGGAATGAAGGTTTGGGTCACCCCACCAGGCAAAGAACCAAGGCCAGCTGAAGTGTTTGCTAAGGGTAAAGGAAACATGGAAAGGGTAATGGAAGAAGGTAGTGATAAATATGAACTTCAACCGCATGATCAGTTACAGAAACGAGGACTGTAATGCTCTTTTGTTCATGTTGTACTATTTACGTTGTAAGATATCAAATTTAGAATGATTATTACCCAATAATCTGCACCATATTCTGGAGAGATTTAATGTGCTTCCAGGTATATACAGGACAGTTGAGTATTGTTAAGTGAAAGAAAAAAACATGTGTTTTATTTTTTTATTTCGAAATTAAGTATGTTTTAAGGTTGTTTTCATAGCTGCCAAGTTGACAAGGGTGGACTGTCATGGTCAGGTTCATGTGTCAACTTGGCCAAGTGGTTGTACCTGTTTGTCTGGTTGGGCAAGTGCTGCACTGTCTATTGCAATGAGGACATTTAATAGAATTAAATCATGATCATGTTATGTGCATCCACAGCTGATTCCATTTGTAATATGCCAAGGGGGAGTGTCTTCTGCAATGAGTAATACTTAATGTGATCACTGGAAACCTCCTTTTAAGGAGGTTTCATAATAGACAGGCTCTTCCTGGCTCAGCTGGCGAGCCTCTCCTGTGGAGTTCATTGAGACCCTCCATCGGAATCATGGGCTTCACAGCTTGCCCTGCAGATTTTGAACTCTGTGCTTCCATGGTCATGTGAGAAACTTTTATAAATCTTGTATTTGCAAGTGTTCCCTGTTGATTCTGTTTCTCTAGAGAACCCTGACTAATACATACCTCATGAATTTAATATTGAGAAAATATTTCAAAAGAGCCAATTCTCAAAATGGTGGATACATTAAAGAATAATAAATCAACAGGAATTAAAAATCATTGGTAAAATTTTAATTATATGATGCTTTTGGTGCCTATATTTCTTCCATCTTAAACCCATGTTCTTACTATTTTGAAACAAACAAATGAAGATGAAATAGGAAATTTCTGTTAATAAGTATGTGACAGGGCAGGCCATGTGGCTCAGCAAGCAGAGTTCTTGCCTGTCATGCCAGAGACCTGTATTCTATTCCTGGTGCCTGCCCATGAAATAAAAAGTATACAACATTGTAAAATATTCTGAAATGATTTGTATAGATATTGAAAAGCCTAGACCATTTCTTTTTTTCAGATTGGCAGGTAGCAGAAGGACCTCTGCACAACAAAGTTTTCCTGGGATAAATAGAATATTGTATATTTGCTCTTATCCCATACAGCATAAAAGTAAATTTAATTTACTATCATACATAAACTTAAAGAACTACTAGTATAATTTTTAATTTATATTTTTTTCATCCACACCTCCATGTACATTTTAATATAATCTAATTTAATATTTCAAAATAGTTAGGGGTGAAGAATGCACACAATGGTCTGGAAACTGTGTGCATGAATCCTGAACAAATGCTTATATGATCTTTCATAATATACTATGAGAAATCCCTAGAATTCCATTTGAAGTATAAGGAATTACATATATATTTTATGTTGATGACAAGGCTTCACTTATTCATTTTGTACAACCCGAATTCAAAGCACAGAGCTTAGCACAGAGAATAGAGTGGACAGATATTTGCTGTAATTAATTCAATAGCAATGATATAATAAAATATCCAATTATTAAGATAAACAGAATTTGCCATAATTAAATTTATTTAAATAATTTAAATTAATATTCTGCATACTGAAACATTGGCTAAGCAGAGCCTTCATGGCCTTCCCTGGCATCAGTTCCATTAGGTTCCATTTTACCTAGGTTCCATTAGGTAAAAAATACATTACTTTGTATTTTTATTAGCTATGCAAAGTGATCGGATAATAACACCTGGTGGAATATAATAAAATTATAATGTTACTAATTATCAATTCTGCTTAAAACTGGTGGGGCTGAGTATTTCAATTTAATGAATAAAAACAATATATAGTTCTCATTGTGTGAGTACCATCACTATCAATATTTTCTATTCCAATTTTATAAAAAATAACAAAGCAGGAGAGAAGTCAGGGTGATACCTAGAGGGGAGCTTCAGAGAAAGAAAAGGAGTAAACAATAACATCAAACACTACAAGTTAATATTGTATTTTCTTACATTGAAGAGGCAAGGACGAACAATAACTAAGAGTCCAAAAATATTTCAGGTGTCAGCAAGGCTAAGTGGGCCCCTGAGATGATTAAGACCATGTCATACACATCAGTCCTGGGATCTCAGCCTTAAATACCTTCTCAGCAGTTAGATGCATGCTCACATGAGCCCACAGTCTCAGACATGGGTGCAGCATGCTTCTTTTACCAAGGCCCACAGATACAGAACTGCATATACGTGCACTCTCCCATGCATCTCACACAAATACAAATTTTTCCTAGATTTTGCCCTTCCATCTCTATCCACCATAATCACATCTCCCCTCTTTCCTTGGGTACAAAGAGAAAAATGTCAGTCAGAGCTCAATTTACCCAATATCACCCAGAGGGGCCTGTGTCCTTACTGGGCCCTAGACCTGTGTTTTCCAGAAGTCCATGGCTTAGTCCCCAAAGTTCAAGGGATCAGTTTGCTGATGTCCCCAAGATGACCGTTGAGACACCAGGTGGTGGGACAAAGGGAGACTTGAGGTGGATAGGATTGGTGACCCAGAGCCAAAAGATTCCCTTGGATAGTTCCCATGTGTCCCCATGGAGTGCGGTGTGTGTCCCCATGGAGTGTGGTGTGTGTCCCTATGGAGTGTGTTGTGTGTCCCAATGAAGTGTAGTCTTTCCTCATGGAGTGTGGTGCCCAAAGTAGTGGCTTTATGGCCATTACCAGTGTTTTTGCAAGTGTGGGTGAAGGGCTGAAAACTCAGATGTTCTCAGGGACCAGGCAGGAAATGTAATCACAGTCTGGAAGCACACTGTGGTTGCAAGTTTGAATCATATTTCCCAGAATGAATGCCAGAATGATAGCTGGAAGGTCATAATCTGAAGTCCTACAAGTTTTGAACAAAGAAACAGATGTCTCATTAGAGGGAGGAGCCTGTATAGGGCTCCATAATGAGTCCATGACAAGGCTGAATCTGTCAGGTGCTATCCAAGAGCTGTCTCTCAACCAGGTAGATGTCTTCTACCCTATTTCACCTTCTGATAACCTGTGTTATCTTCATTTCTCCAAGGTCACTAAATAATATTAGTTCATATTAGTGAGACCATACAGTATTTGTCCTTTTGTTTCTGGTTAATTTCACTCAGCATAACGTCCTCAAAGTCCATCCACATTGTTACATGCTTCATGACTTTATTCTGTCTTACAGCTGTGTAATATTCCATTGTATATGTATTTCACATCTTGTTTAGCAACTCATGTGTTGATGGACATTTGGGCCATTCCCGTCTCTTGGCAGTTGTAAATAATGCTGCTATGAACATTGGTGTGCAAATGTTCATTTGTGTCTTTGCCCTGATGTCCTCTGAATAGATACCTAGCAACGATATTGCTGGATCAAATGGCTGTTCTATACTTAGCTTCCTGATGAACTTTCAAATTCCTTTCCACAGCAGTTGTACCATTTTACATTCCCAGCAACAGTGGACGAGTGTGCCTCTTTCTCCACATCCTCTGCAGCACTTGTCATTTTCTGTTTTTGATAATGACCATTCTGGTGAGTGTGAGATGATATCTTAATGTGATTTTGATTTTCATTTCCCTAATAGCCAGGGAAGTTGAACATCTTTTCATATGCCTTTTAGTCATTCGTATTTCCTCTTTTGAGAAGTGTCTTTTCATGCATTTTGCCCATTTTTAATTGGTTTGATTGTCTTTTTGATGCCGGGTAGAACAATCTCTTTATATAATCTGGATACTAGACCCCTATCTGATATGTAGTTTGCAAATATTGTCTCCCATTGTGTAGGCTGCCTTTTTACTGTTTTGACAAAGTTCTTTGATGCACAAAAGTGTTTAATTTTGAGAAGTTCCTATTTATCTATTTATTTCTTCAATGCTTATGCTTTGGGTGTAAGATCTAGGAAACCACTCCCTATTACAAGTTTTATAAGATATTTCCCTATATTTTCTTCTAAAAGTTTTATGGTTGTAGTTCTAATGTTTAAGTCTTTGACCCATTTTGAGTTAATTTTTGTACAAGGTGGAGATATGGATCCTCTTTCATTCTTTTACATATGGATATCCAGTTCTCCAAGAACCATCTATTGAAGAGACTGTTCTGTACAGGTGAGTTGGCTTGATTGCCTTATCAAAGATCAATTGTCCATAGATGAGTGGTATATCTGAACACTCTATTCAATTCCATTGGTCATGCCAGTACCAGGCTGTTTTGACCACTGTAGCTTCATAATATGCCTAAAAGTCAGGTAGTGTGAGACCTCCGACTTCATTTTTCTTTCTCAAAATATTTTTAGTTATTTGGGGCACCCTGCCCTTCCAGGCAAATTGTTATTGGTTTTTCTATTTCTGCAAAGTAAGTTTTTGGGATTTTAATTGAAATTGCATTGAATCTATAAATCAATTTAGGTAGAATTGACATCTTAACTGTATTTAGTCTTCCAATCCATGTACATGGTATGTCCTTCCATTTATTTAGGTCTTCTGTGAATTCTTTTAGCAATTTCTTGTAGTTTTCTTGGTATAGGATTTTTGTATCCTTAGTTTAATTTATTCCAAAATATTTTATTCTTTTGGTTGCAATTGTAAATGGATTTTTTCTTGATTTCCCCTCAGATTGCTTATTGCTACAGTATAGAAACACTACAGATTTTTAAGTGTGATCTTGTAACCTGTCACTTTGCTGTACTCACTTATTAGCTTTAGTAGTTTTGCTGTGGGTTTTGGGGTTTTTTCGACATATAGCAACATATCAGCTGAAAATAGTGAGAGTTTTACTTCTTCTTTTCCAATTTTGATGCCTTGCATTTCTTTTTCTTGTATAATTGTTCTGGCTAGAACTTCCAACACAGTGTTGGATAACGATGGTGATAGTGGACATCCTTGTCTTGTTCCTGATCTTAGGGGGAAAGTTTTCAGCTTTTCCCCATTGAGGATTATGTTAGCTGTGGGTTTTTCGTATATTCTCTTTATCATGTTGAGGAAGTTCCCTTCTATTCTTATCCTTTGAAGTGTTTTCAACAAGAATGGATGTTGAATTTTGTCAAATGCCTTTTCTGCATCAATCAAGAAGATCATGTGGCTTTTCTGTTTTCATTTGTTGATATGGTATATTACATTAATTGATTTTCTTATGTTGAACCATCCTTGCATACCTGGGATGAATCTTACTTGATCATGGTGTTTAATTCTTTTAATGTGCTGCTGGAATCGATTTGCAAGAATTTTTTAGAGGATTTTTGTATCTATGTTCATTAGAGAGATTGGTCTGTAATTTTCTTTTCTTGTTGTATCTTTGTCTGGCTTTGGTATGAGGCTGATGTTGCTTTGCAGAATGAGTTAGGTAGCTTTCCCTCCTCTTCAATTTTTTTGAAGAGTTTGAGCAGGATTGGTACTAATTATTTCTTGAATGCTTGGTAGAACTCACATGTGAAACTATCTAGACCTGGATATTTAGTTTTGGAGAGCTTCTTGATGACTGATTCAATTTCTTTACTTGTGAATGATTTGTTGTGGTCATCTATTTCTTCTGGAGTCCATCCTGGTTGTTCATGCCTTTCTAGGAAGTCATCCATTTCCTCTATGTTGTCATTTTCCCCTCATTTTTGAAGGGTAGTTTTGCTGAGTGTTGAATTCTCGGTTGGCAGTTTTTCTCTTTTAGAATCTTAAATATATCATACCACTGCCTTCTTGCTACCATGTTTTCTGCTAAGAAACCCACACATACTCTTACTGAGCTCACTTTGTATGTGCTGGATTGGTTTTCTCTTGCTGCTTTCAAAATTCTCTGTTCACTTTTGACATTTAACAATCTGATTAGTAAGTGTCTTGGAGTTTGTCCATTTGGAAATATTCTGTTTGGTGTATGCTGCACTTCATGGATCTGTAATTTTTTGTCTTTCATAAGAGATGGGAAATTTTCAGTAATAGTTTCTTCCATTAGTCATTCTCCTCCTTTTCTCTTCTCTTTTCCTTCTGGGACACCCACAACATGTATATTCATGTGTTTTATCTTGTCATTTAATTCCCTGAGACCCCAATCATATTTTTTCCTTTCTTTTCCCTATATTTTCTTTTTTGTTTCAGATTTCAGCTGTCCAGTCTTCTAGTTCACTAATCTTTACTTCTGCTTCTTCAAATCTATTATTGTAGCTTTACATTTTTCTTATTCTTTTTTATTGTGCCTTTCATCCCCATAAGTTCAAATCTTTGTTTTTCAAACTTTTTTTTATTTGTCCATTGTCTTCTTTATATCCTCCCTCAACTCATTGGTTTGGTTTTTGATCAGATTTTTCATGTCTGTGCAAACATTCTGAATTCGTTGTTTTCAACTCCTGTATCTCATTTGAAGTGTTGCTTAGTTCCTTTGATTTTGCCATATCTTCTATTTTCCTAATGTGACAGTTATTTTTTGCTGGCATCTAGGCATTTGATTGCCTTAATTAGTTTACTCTGGAGGTTGTTTTCACTCTTTTACCTAGGTTTTTCTTGCTGGGTGGCTTTCTCATTTATCTGTTCTTTGATACTTAGGTCAATTAATTCTATAACCTTAGCATAGTTTCTTTAACTGATAAAATTTTTTTCAGTTCTTGTATTTCTGTTTCTTGGCCCAGCCTGTATAGAGCCTTTTATTTTCAGGAGGGTCTCCTCAGATGTCATAGACCTCAGTCAGATTATTCCAGACCACATAGGCCTACTTTTCAGGAGGAAAGTATATCCAGTATCAGATTTCCCTGGAGGTGATATCCAGCAGATTGTTAGACTTTCTTATGAAACCTCTCCTCTCTGTGTTTTTCCTATCTTGTTCAGGTAGATGGTGCTTCTCTGCCTACAGCTTTCCCCCAGCTTAACGTGATGTGGTGCCTTTAATTTCAGTGCACTCTCCCTGTCAAGGGAGTATTGAGACTGAAGTGAAGTAGTAGGATACATTTTACTTTTCTGTTTTCCAATCTCTGGGGCTTGAATTCCTTGAAGGAGGGATTCCACGTGAGCTGGGCCCCATTCTCTTTACTTGGAAAAGATACACTCAGGAATTAACCACTTTCACCTTACTAGTTAATTTGTCTCTCAAATAATTTAATTCCACCATTGCCTGGGGTAGTTCTGGAGCTTGAGAGTGATTCCAGTTCTGTCTAATGAGCTGTTTGAGGAGTAAAGAAAAGCAAAAAATCCTTTTCAGAAGTGGGCTCCCTCTTTTTGTGCTTGTCAATCAAAAGTCTGCATTGATACATGGATCTATGCATATACAGGCTCCATGGCCCCTGTTTTCTTAGGGTAGAGTTCTTTTCCAGTATTTTGTGCTGTCCAACCCCCAAAAGACTGTTTTTAATCCATCAGCTCTGCCTCCTCTCTGTCAGGCCAGAAAAATACCCAGTTCCTCTAGTGGTTATTCCAGGTTTATCTGTGCTGGGGGTCTGTTTTTAGTACTCAGAATTTGTTGATTAATTCCACAATTGTACCTAGGTTGAGCTGAGACTTTGCTGCTAGTAAAATATGTTTCCTTTCCCCTTGGGGAACCAGCCTGCTGAGCCCACTGTGGAGAGGCACCAGCCTCCCTGACTTGGGGGATTTACTGTTCTCTTTGAGGTCTCAGTCTTTCTACCTGTTTCAGACTTGTGTACACTGTGTGTCCAGTCACTGATGTTCCTCCAGCAGTTTTTCAGTACTATTCCTGGCTATTTGCTAACTGCTCCTGAGGACAAACCAGATTCTACATGTTACTGTGCTGCCATCTTGCTCTGCCTCTGAATACTTTTAGTTCTTTGCAATTTCATTGTGTGCTTTTTGTTTGGAGCAACGTGTTCACAAACCTGTATGATTTCACTGATTGTTTGTATTAGAAATAAAACACATAATTCTTCAGACCTAAAGGCCATTCAGAAATGGGGTACAATTTCCCCTATAAACAGACTAGCATGTATAATTGTATATGCTATATAAAGATGCTTCCCCATTGTGAACAAATCAGTTCTCCTAATACAGAGGGAGAGAAATACCAACATTTCCTACCATCTTGTTTAAAGAACTGTCAAAGTGAGGCAGGTTAGATAGGGAAGAGGGAAGAGGAAGTGACCCTAAGACCCATAACAAGAAGTTCCTTTTGACATGCACACACCAAGCCCCCACACACTCATCCCTCACTCAGGTCAGTACCTGAAAAGGATCAATGAAAAGTGCAGTTCATCAATCCTTCATTATTATAACTAGAGGGAGGAAGGCCCAACCAAGTCCTTATAATGCAAGAATCCCAGTCTCAGAAAAATTCTCCTTCTTTGGAAAAAGCCCAAGCTCAATACCTTTGAGTGCGTATTTTCACTATGCATTAACCTTTTTGGGCTGTACACATTGACTACTCCTTGGATGCTTTGGTTGTTCACACTGGCTAATCTGCAGAGAACTCCCAGGGCTCTGCAGCATCCAGCCTAGAACTTCCAGGGCTCTCCTGCATCGAACATATTAAACTATTTGACTATACACAATGATTAGTCCTTGACTTACTTCTTGCAAGTGAGCCAAGAACTCTCATGGCACCTGCCCTTGGTTGAGGTCACAACTTCCCTGAGAATTCCTGGGGCTGTCCAGCATCTAAAGGAAGAGTAGTTTCCTGTGACACTTCATTGCAATAGAAACTGCTCTCTTGCTTGTTCAGAATCCAATTGCTTTTTCTTTTGATAACTGACAGGGACACTCACCATTTCCCCACCCATCCACCCAGGTGAGTGGTGTGACGATCCACCCCTGTGTTGCTGGACCAGCCATCCTTTGCCAACATTTCAGAGCTATGGCTCAAGCCTGCTGATGGTTGGATATACTAGTGAGCATTACTCCTCCTGCATCTTACAAATAAGCCCCTTGACAGATACGTGTATCATGAATATTTTCTCTAAATCTATGGGTTGACTTTTAATTTTGTTAGTGGTGACAATTCATTGTCTGCTCCAAGATCATTAGGATATTTTCCTATGCTTTCTTGTAGAAGTAGGACAGCTTTAACTTCTATGTTTTAGATTTTATCTAGAAAATATAAAGAACTCAGGTCTATGTATCACATTCACTGAAAGTCTATTGGAAATGGATGTGATTCATGGAAATGTAATCTATGCCTCAAGAATGTGGCTCAGAAGTGGACTGCTCTCTTTTCCACTGCACCCTGGGCTGGGAAGCTGGCTTAGGAAGGAGCCTGGACAGTGGATACTGATGTAGCAGAAAACAGGCAAACTGATCTGCTTACTGAAAGAATCACCTCCAGCTGAAGTTTGGGTCATGACACTTTCAGCTACATAGGAATGAAACCCTTCTTTTTTTCTTTTGAACATGAGCCAAGCCCAGTCATGTGGCTGCAGTGAACGTTTGCCCCCACAGTATGGTAAGAGTTGACCCTCCCTCAGCAGGTGGACTAGGTGAAGCAGCTAGTAGCTTCACACAAAATAAACTGGCCAAAGCTTTGGACATGCAAGGAGGACAAGCAGATAAAACTTTCTGAGTGACAGGACACAAGACAAATGGATTTGTAAGATTAATGAAAAGAGTCACAAAAGCCTAATTTTTGATTTAGGCAATGAGGTTAGACTATAAAATGGAACCTCATCTTTAACAACTCAAGACAGAAACAAAAAGAAAGCAAATTCCAGAAGGCATGAGGGAACTGACGGTCAGTGAAGCAACATGGAAACAAAACCCAGCACTGACCCCAACCTGTGTCTTCAAGCACTCCAGCCTGGGTCCACTCTTCTGTCCCACAAATTCTGCAGATAGTCATCTGCAGTTTCCCTTCCTCCCTGGCTCTGGACCTTACCCCTGCCTTAGTCCACACATGATCCCAGCCTCTGATGTAGTTTGGAGCACAGAAAAGAATGAGAAGTTTATTTTCTGTGCTTTGTCCATTGAAATAATCTATATATAGGAAGATCTTAGTCTCAGAAGTTTGAAATCTGAGAGAGTCAGCACAGCCATATCTACTCAAGGCATCTTCATGTGTCTTTTGTTTGTTGAATTGTATATATTCTCAAGAGCAGTGTATTCAAATTTAAGGTGGATTACATTTAAGAAAGCTACATGAGAAAGACAAAGGTAAGCATGTCTCCGGATAGATATTAGATGGATAGTCAGACAGAGGTAGATAAAATAGATTATAGGTAGAATAGATGATAGAGAAAGATAAATGATAGATGATTGATATATGATTGATAGATGGAGATAAACAGATGACAGCTAGAGTAGATGGTAGATAGTTGAAAAAATAGATGATAGATCAATACTTGACAGATAATAGAATTGATGATAGATGATATTTAGATAAATGATTAAATAAAGGTAGACAATAGATAGATGATAGATATAGATGCATATAGATTATAGATAAGATGTAGATAGATATAGAGAGATAGGTAATAGATAGTTATAGATAGATGATAGAGATAAATAAGTATAGATAGATATAGATAGACAGATATATAGATGAGAGCTGCACTGAGTCATTCAGAGTTCTGCATATTTACAGTCTTAAAGTATTTGCCCTTGCCTACCATGATGCCTGCTGCAGAGGCCCGGGTGGTGCCAGCAGATGCCTCCCTGAGGACACAATGTCATGCTGGGGTATGAGTAGGTAGCCCTGAGCCTCCAACTCTGGTGGGACATCCCTGTGGTGGCTCTCTGTGGGCCCCTGAAGACCAGGCACCCATGATTGCCCCTCCTTCTCTGGAACATCCTGAAATTGTCTCCCCAGTAAAGGACTCACTCTCAAAGCTTCTCTGGATCTGCTTCTCTGAGGGCAGAGAGCACATGGTCAGGCTGTGCACATAACTATTGAATCACACTCCCACAATGCAGCATTGGCAGCACTCAGTAAGACCACATATGTGAGGCCTACAAAAGCCTCTGGGGGCTTTGCAGGAGCTACACTTACCATAGAGGGCCAGAGCAGATTTGGTGGAATTTAGAGCCTGAGTGTATAGTGACCCCGATTGCATACATGCTGGAAGCTCTGTGTGAAAGGATATTGTCCCTTCATGTGTATGGTGATACTAACCAGCAGCACTTGGCTCTGGGCTTGTGAGAAAAGGTCCAGATGCACAGGGTCAGGATTTATGGAGAAAATGGGGGAAGAGTTCACTACAGCTGGATGCATAATAAAATGTTGACAATACTAATTATATCAGAGATTGATGTATTTTAGAATGTGTATTCTTAAATGATTCTCCATTCTTAGCATATTTTCAAAGATGTTTCCTAATTAATTTAGGCAAAAATCACTATCACTAATTTTATATCATTTTTCATTCTTGGGAATTATGTTGGGTTGAAGAATAAATATTTCCAGTAAGAGAAAAATATAATAGACCATTTCTGGTTAACTGTATGTTTTAGTTTCTTAAAGCTACTGGAATGTAATATACCAGAAATGGAATGGCTTTTAAAAACAGAATTTATAAAGCTGTAAATTTATAGTTCTAAAGCAATCAAATTGTCTAAATTAAGGCACCAAGAGGTTACCTTCTCTCAAGATAGGCTAGGGCTGCCCAGCACACCTCTGTCAGCTGGAAAGACCCATGGCAATGTCTGGTAGCTTTCACCACCAGCTTCTTCAAATGGCTTCGCTGGAGGCATCTCCAAAGGTCTCTGGCTATGTGGACTCTGAAGCTTTTTCCAAAATGGTTCTCTCTTAAAGGACTCCAGTAAGAAACCCCACCAACAATTGGGTGGGTCACTTCTCCATGGAAATAATTTAAAAGGACCCACCCAGCAATATTGAATGAGGATTAAAGAACATGGTTTTTCTGAGGTATATGAGAATTTCAAACTGGCACACTGTCCCACTTCAGACACTTTTTCTCTTTATTTAATCAACTGATGCTAACCTATCATGTCACGTTCCATCAGCAGTCATCTGCTATATTTAAATAAGTATCTTCCTATGGAGGCTCCTTTCTAGAATGCTCCCACAGCTTCTGGGATCTTTGCCTTATCCAGGTTCCACCCATACCCTGGCTATGCTGTTTTGAGACAGAAGAGCCACGGGGAGAAGACACGAAGGGAGCTGGGGAGGAAAGAACTCCAAAAAGCTGGGCTATGTCCACCTACTCTCTTTATAACAAATGACAGACGTTTTTAAACTTCTGTCATTTGTTATAAATGATTCTTTCAGATTTTCTGTATGTATGGTCATTTCATCTGCAAATGGAGATAATTTTACTTCCTATGTTTCAATTTGGTTGGCTTTTATTTCTTTTTCTTGCACAAATTCTCTGGGTAGAATTTCCAGTACAATGTTGAATAACAGTGGATTTGTTCCTTGTCTGGCTTCTGAACTAAGGGAAAAGCTGTGAGTTTTCCATAAACAATTTTATCAATTTGAAGAAGTTCCTTTATAGAACTTTTTTTTAATGTTTTAATCATGAAAATGTATTTTACTATTTCAAATGCTTTTTCTAACTAAACCAGTTGAAATGATCATGAGTTTTTTCCTTCATTCTATTAATGTGGTTTATCAAACTGATTTATTTTCATTCACAGAAGCTCCCTTGTTTTCCCGGGATAAATCATGTATAGTCAGGATGTGTAATCCTTTTTGTATGCTATGGCATTCGTTTGGTAGCATTTTGTTGAGGATTTTACATTTATATATATATATATATATATATATATATATATATATATATATATATATATGTATATATATGTATATATATGAGATATTGGTCTGTAGTTTTCTTTTATTGTGATGTCTTGGAAAAGCTTTGGTATCAAGGTCTCAACACTGGCCTGACAGAATGAGTTAGGGAGGGTTCTTTTCTTTTAAATTTTGAAAAAGTTTGAGAAAGATTGTTGTCAATTCTTCTTTAAATGTTTGGTGGTATTCATAAGCAAAGACATGTGGTCCTGGAGTTTTATTTACTGTGAAGTCTGTGATAACCCTTGATTGGGATTGCTGACAGAATCTTTTTACTTTTTACATATGTATTTAGATTTCTTATTTATTCTTGACTCAGTTTTAGTAAATTGTGTCTTTTCAGAAATTTTTCCATTTTATATAGGTTGCCTCAATTTGGTGTTCTATTTTTAATAGTATTCTATTTTATTCCTTTTTATTTATGTAGGGGTGGTAATAATATTCCCACTTTCCTTTCTGATAACATTCATTTGTGTGTTCTCCCTGTATTTCTCTGTCTGTCTAAATATTTGCAATTGGGTTGAAATTTTTCAAAGAAAGAATTTTTGGTTTCATTGTTTCTCCCTATTGTGTTTTATGCTATTTTTCTTATATCTGCTGTAATCACTATTATTTCCTTCCTTTTGTGATATTTGGATTTAATTTGTTCTTATTTTAATAGTACCTTAATGTGTACAACTATTTTATTCATTTGAGATCCTTTATATTTACAGCTGTGTATTTACCTCTGAGCATTGCTACTGGGGTCTTCCATACACTTTACTATGTGTGTTTTATTTTCATTGGTTTCAAATTATTTTTTAATTTCCCTTGTGATTTCTAATTTGACACCTTTTTGTTTTGAGTGTATTAATTTCCACATATTTGATAATATTCCAGTTTTCCTTCCATTATAGCTTCATTCCATTGTTGTTAGAGAAGATTCTTTGTAAAATTACTAATAATTTTAAGCTTACTGAAACATTGAGTGGCTAAAATATGTTCTATTTTGAAAATGTTCTATGTATACTTGAGAAGGTGTGTATTTTGCAATTATTGAGTGCAGTGTTGTATTTAAATCTGTTAGTTCTAGTTGAGGTTTATAGTGATGTTCAAGTACTCTACTTGATTGATTTTTTCTGAAAGTCTTCCACCTGTTATTGATAATGATATATTAAAGTCTACAGCTATTACTGTAGAACTATTTTCTTTTCCATACAATTCTGTTAATATTAGGTTCATGCATTGTGGAGCTCTGCTATTTGGAGAGTATATGTTTGTAACTGTTATGCCCTATTGATCAATCTCTAATATCCTTTTTCTCATAATTTTTTTACATAAAGTCTACTTTATCCAGTATTAATATAGTCACCCCATCTCTTTTGATTACTATATGCATGGAATATTTTCTTTCATCATTTCATATTCAGACTGTTTGTGTCATTGGATCTAAGTTGATTCTCTTATAAAGAGGATATAGTTGTGTCATATGCATTATAAAAATACCATCATTGCAATCTCTGTCTTAATTGATGAGTTTAGTCAATTTACATTTAAAGTGATAATAATAGGGAAGCATATATATCTGTCATTTTCTATGGTTTTCTCCAATTCTTATATCTAATTTTATCCTAAATTCATGTAATAATATATTATTTGTTTTGATTGATGTTTATAATGTACGATTGTGATTCCCTTCTAATCTCCATAACTGAGTATTTTTTAACTGTTGTCTTAGTGGCTACACTGCTGATTAAAATTAGTATCCTAAATTTAAAGCAATGCAGTTTAAAATGATACCAACTAAGCTTCAGTAGAATAAATGAGTCTGCTGCTATAAAGCTCCACTCCAATTTTTTTCATAAATTAGCTTACTATACTAATTTTCACAAATTAGTTCATTAGTTCACTGCGCCCATTAACATAGACTTCTATTTTTTCATCCTTTTAAGCATGTGTTTATAAAATCATATAAGAAACTAATAAAGTTGTTAAAAACCAATTAAAAGTAATAATGACTTTTGCATTCAAATGTGTATTTACCATTATAAGTGCTTTATTTCTTCACATAGCTTGAGAAAATGGTTTGTGTCCTTCCTCTTCAGCTAGAAGGACTCTATTGATATAATTTCTAACAGTACAGGTCTTCTAGCAACAAAATACCTCAGATTTTGTTTATCTTGGCTATTTTAATTTATCATTCTTTTTTACTTATTTATTTATTTATTTATTTGGCATGTGCAGTGTCTGGAAATCAAATCTGGGTCTCTGGCATGGTGGCAAGAACTCTGCCACTAAGTCACCATTGCCTTCCTTATCTTTCATTTTTGAAGGATGATTTTGCTATCTACAAAACTCATTGGTTGACACTTATTTTTGCACTTTAAATATGTTCTGCCACTTTTTTATGGCTTTGGTGGCTTCAGTTGAAAAATCAGCTGTTAATCTTATTGAGGATCCCTTCTATGTGATGAGTTACTTCTCTGCTTCAAAGCCTCTCTCTTTCTCTTTGACTTTTGACAGTTTCATTGTCGTTCTTCTTTGTGGAATTATTTCTTTGTGTAACCCATTTGGTATTAAGCTTCTTGGATGTTTATATCTGTTCCTTTTCTCAAAGTTTAGAAAGTTTTTCCCAATTATTTATTTCTTCTACTTTTTTTATTTATTAGAAAAATTCTGTGTTTACAGAATGATCATGTATAAAGTACAGTGACCTTATACACCACCACACTGCCAACACCATGCAATGTTGTGAAACATTTCTTACAGTTGATGAAAGTATGTTTTAATAATTGCCCTACTAAAGTCGATGGTTAACTTAGGTTCATTTTGTAGTGTAATTTCAGGGATTTTGTTTAAAATTTTTATTCTGTTACCATATATATAATCTAATATTTTCTGCTTTTAATCATATTCAGAGATGTATTTCAGTGCTTTTAATTATGTTCACAATGCGATGCTATTATCACCCATATCTGTTACCAAAACATTTCTAGAATTCCAAATAGGGAGCTTTGTAAATTTTAAGCCTTAACCTCCTATTCTCTATTCCCAGTTTGTCACCTGGTAACCTGTATTCCACATTCTGAATTTATGAGTTTGCTTATTCAAATTGTTTCAAAACACCGAGATCATACAATATTTGTTCTTTTGTGTCTGGCTTAGTTCAGTCCATATGTTGTCTTCACAGTTCATCATGTTGTATATATCAGGATTTTATTCCTTTTATGGCTGATGGCTGAATAATATTCCATTATATGTCATATATATGATGTTTTATTTATCCATTATTCAGTTGATGGACACTTAAGTTGCTTCTAAATTTTGGCAGTTGTGAATAATGCCACTATGAACATTGATGTGTAAAATCTGTTTGAGACCCTTTTCTCAATTTTCTTGGGTATAGATCTAATAGTGGGATAGCTGGATCATATGGTGTTTCTACACATAGCTTTCTGAAGAAACACCAGTCTTCCACAATGGCTGTAACACTTTACATTGCCAACAGCAAGACATGAATATATCTATTTCTCCTCAGCCTCCTGAACACTTATTTTCTATTTTTTTACAGCCGTCATTATAATGGGTGTGAAATGGCATCTCATTATGCTTTTAATTTGCATTTCCCTGATGAGTATTGAGGTTGAATAACTTTTCATGTGGTTTCTGGTCATTTGTATATCTTCTTTGAAGACGTGTTTATTCACAGATTTTGCCCATTTTTAAATTGTGTTGCCTTACTATTGTCGTTAAATTGAATGAATTTTAATTATATTCTGGATGTTAAATTTTTATCAGATATATAGCTTCCAAATATCTTCTCCCAAAATGTAGGTGGACATCTTACTTTCATAACAAAGTTTTTTGAGGAACAAGAGTTTTTAATTTTCATGAGGTCCCATTGTTTATTCTTTTCTTTTGCTATTTGTACCATCGCTATGAAGTCTAAGAAACTGTTGCCTAACACAATGTCCTGAAGATGATTCCCCAAGTTTTCTTCTAGGTTTTTGACAGATCTAGCTCTTATAGTTATGTCTTTCATCAATTTTGAGTTGATTTTCATATATTGTGTGAAAGGGTCTTCCTTGATTTTCTTGTAAATGGAGGGACTGTTTCCCAAACGCCATTTTTTCAGGGTTTCTTTTTTTAATATAAAAAAATACCAATTAAATGCAAACATTCCTATTTTGATCATTCCATTCTACATATATAATCAGTAATTCACAATATCATCACATAGTTGTATATTCATCATCATGATAATTTCTAAGAACATTTGCATCAATTCAGAAAAAGAAATAAAAAGACAACAGAAAAAGAAATAAAATGAAAACAGAAAAAATATATATACATACCATACCCCTTACCCCCTTTCATTGATCACTAGCATTTCAAACTAAATTTATTTTAACATTTGTTTCCCCTATTATTTATTTTTATTCCATATGTTCTACTCATCTGTTGACAAGGTAGATAAAAGGAGCATCAGACACAAGGTTTTCACAATCACACAGCCACATTGTGAAAGCTATATCATTAAACAATCATCATCAAGAAACATGGCTACTGGAACACAGCTCTACATTTTCAGGAAGTTCCCTCCAGCCTCTCCATTACATTTTGAATAACAAAGTGATATCTACTCAATGTGTAAGAATAACCTCCAGGATAACCTCTTGATTCTGTTTGGAATCTCTTGGCCATTGACACTTTGTCTCATTTCAGTCTTCCCCCTTTTGGTTGAGAAGGTTTTCTCAATCCCTTGATGCTGAGTCTCAGCTCATTCTAGGGTTTTTCTCAATCCCTTGATGCTGAGTCTCAGCTCATTCTAGGATTTCTGTCCCACATTTCCAGGAAGGTCCATACTCCTGGGAGTCATGTCCCAAATAGACAGAGGGAGGGTGGTGAGTTTGCTTGTTGTATTGGCTGGAGAGAGAGGCCACATCTGAGCAACAAAAGAGGCCCTCTTGGAGGTGACTCTTAGGTCTAATTTTAAGTAGGCTTGATCTATCCTTTGTGGGGTTAAGTTTTGTATGAACAAGTCCCAAGACTAGGGGCTCAGCCTATAGCTTTGTTTGTCCATACTGCTTGTGAGAATATCAGAAATTCAACTTGGGGAGGTTGAATTTTCCTCTGTTCTCACCATTCCCCGATGGGGACTTTCCAAGCACCATTTTTTAATGAGACTACTTGTTCCCAATTGAGTGGAATTTGCCACCACTTCAAAAATCAGTAAGCCATAAATCTGAGTGTTGCTTTCTGAGACTGTAATTCAACTCCATTGATTTATATGTCCATCTTTGTGCCAGTACCACACAGTTTTGATTACTTTGGCTTTGTCATAAGTTTTAAGTTCAAGAAGTCCGAGTCCTCCAACTTCATTTTTCTTTTTCTTGATGACTGTAGCTATACAGGCCACCATGTCAATTTGAAGTGTCATGTATCCCAGAAAAGCCATGTTCTTTAATCCTCATTCATTATTGTGTGGTGGGATTTTTATTGTTTCCATGGAGATGTGACCCATCTAATTGTGGGTGGTAACCTTTGATTAGATGGCTTCCATGGAGATGTGCCTCCACCTGTGGTAGTTAGGTTCAGGTGTCAACTTGGCCAGGTGAAGGTGCTTAGTTCTGCTGCTGTGGACATGAGCCAATGGTACATAAACCTCATCTGTTGCTCATTACATCTGCAGTTGGCTAGGAGGCCTGCCTGTTGCAATGAATGGTATTTAATTTAATTGGCTGGGGCTTAAATGAGAGAGCTTAATGTAGTAGAGCCCAAGCAGCTCAGCAAACCTCACCTCAGCCCAGGCCTTTGGGGATGCAGAAAGAAATCACTCCAGAGAAAGTTGTTGGAACCCAGAGGCCTGGATAGAAGGCCAGCAGAGGTCACCTTGTGCCTTCCCATGTAAGAAAGAACCTCAGTTGAAAGTTAGCTCCTTTCCTCTGAAGAACTAATGAAAAAAATCTCCTTTTATTAAAAGCCAATCCATCTCTGTTTTGTTGCATTCTAGCAGCTAGCAAACTAGAACACCATCCATTCAAGGTGGGGTTGCTTACTCCGGCCCTTTCAGAGGGAACCATTTTGGAAAAAGCTTTAGAGCCTTCAAAGCCAACAGAACTCAAATATCCAGAGATCTTTGGAGATGTAGAAGAAAGACACACCTGGGAAAGCCGTATGACATGAGGAAATAAAGTACTAGATGTTTCTGTGTCTTACCCAGCTGAGAGAGAAATGCTGACTTTCATCAGCCCTTTCTTTGGAGATAAGGTATCTCTTTCTGGATGCCTTAATTTGGACATATCTATGGCCTTAGACTTGTAAACTTGCAACTTAATAAATTTCCTTTTTTAAAGCCATTCAATTTCTGTATATTGCACTCTGACAGCTTTAATAAACTGTGACAGCCACATATTCTTCCATATAAATATGATAACTGACTTTTCCATTTCTGCAAAGAAAGCTGTTGGAATTTTTATTGGGACTGCTTTGAATCTATGAATTGCTTTGGGTAGTAGTGATATCTTTTTTTTTAAACTTTTTTATTAATTAAAAACTTAACAAAAGAACATTAATATATCATTCCATTCTACATATACAATCAGTAATTCTTAATATTATCACATAGTTGCATATTCATCATTTCTTAGAACATTTGCATCGATTTAGAGAAAGAAATAAAAAGACATCAGAAAAAGAAATAAAACGATAATAGAGAAAAAAGATTATACATACCATACCCCTTACCCC
>PVIY010025252.1:0-36960 GCA_004026745.1 Myrmecophaga tridactyla
CTATAGGTATGCCTAAGAGTTACTTCCAGAGGATCTCTTTTGTTGCTCAGATGTGGCCTCTCTCTCTCTAAGCCCAACTCTGCCCTCCCTGCCTATGTGAGACATGACATCCTGGCGTGAAAGTCTCCTGGCAGTATGGGAGATGACTCCCAGGGATGAGCCTGGCTCTGGCACCATGGGATCAAAAATTCCATCCTGACTAAAGGGGGCAAAGAAGTGTAATGAATAAGCATCAGCAGCTGAGAGAGTTCAAATAGAGTCAAGAGGCTGAGGCTACTCTGGAAGCCACTCTTATGCAAGCTTCAATTAGACACTGCTACCAATCATAGCTTGCCAAACCCCAACCAAAACCATTCCTGCCAATCCTAAAGAATACCTAGGGTATTATAAAAGATTCTACAAAGGTTCCATGCACTAGGGTAACTTTTCAGAAACCTACAACCTCCAGGTGGGTCCCTGGACCAGTTAAGTGTTGAAATGCAGAGGGGCCAACCTTTCTAGAATATCAACTTGTTCCACCCCCTATCCTGTATTATTGACAGCCTCTTCCAACAAGAAAAACCTACAACGGGCATAGCCCAAATACCCCTAAGAGTGGGATAGAAAGATCGAAGATGATGGTGGATTTATACAAAGAAGGTAGGGGAGTCATACTCATAACAAATGAGTATGACTGCTGTTTCATCATATTGATTTCTTTTAGTCTCTAGTGTCTTAGAGCAGCTAGAAGTAAAAGCCTAAAATTGTAGAACTGTAACCCATACCAAACTCTGAAATCTGTTCTACAACTAATTGTTGTGATGTGCTTTGAAATTTATTTTATATGTTATTTTTCACAAAAAAGAAAAAAAAGCAATTGTGATGATGAATGCACAGCTATATGGTGAACCATCGGCTGTATATTTTGGATGATTATATGGTATGTGACTATATAATATATACCAATAAAAATTAATGTAGGTAAAAAAACAAAACAAAAAACCTGCCGAAGTGTCTTTCAGAGTATCTGTAGCATTTTACATTTCTACTGGCAATATATGAGTGACCTAGCTTCACATCCTCACCAGCATTTGGTAGTCACTATTTTTGATTTTGACCATTCTGATGGGGGTGCAGTGATGTCTCATTTGGCGTTAATGTGCATTTTCCTAATGGCTAATAATGTTGAACATCTTTTCACGTGCCCTCTGTATATCTTTGTGGTATAATGTCTCTATATATTATTTTTGACCAATTTTCTAATGAGTGGTTGTTTTTTGCTTTCGTTTTTTATTGTTGAATTCAAAGAGCTCTTAATATATTCCAAATTTTAGTTATTTATTGGGTGTGTGGTTTGCAAATATTTTCTTCTAGGCTGTGTTTTGTCTTTTCATTATCTGAACTGGATACTTGGCAGAACAAGAGTTTTTAATTTTGATGAAGGCCCATTCATCCATTTTTCCTTTTATAGACTGTGCTTTTATTGGAAAGCCTACTTTTGCCTTGCCCTAGTTTTAAATATTTCTCCTATGCATTTTTTCCTAAAACTCATATAATATTACTTTTAAGTTAGTTAAATTGAGTTAACTTATATATAAGGTGTAAGAGTTCAAAGTTCATTTATTTTTGCCTGCAGATGTTCAGTTGCTCTAACACCAGTTGTTGTAAAGGCTATCTTTTCTCCATCACATTCCTTTTACACCTTTGTCAAAATCTATTGGGCATATCTGTGTCAGTCTAATTCTGAGTTCTTCATTCTGTTTAATTAATTTATACACCAATGCCTGTATATTTCAATGTGTTGAAATGAGGTAGATTGATTCCTCTCAATTCTTCTTTTTCAAAATTGTTTTAGCTATTATAGTTTCTTTGCCTTTGCATACAAATTTTAGAGTTTCCATAAAAATTTAGAATCTATGTATACACAATAACCATGCTGAGATTTTGAGAGGAATTGCATATATCAACTTGGAGAATTGACATCTTCATTATATTGAATATTCTAATCCATGAACACAATATGTCTCTACATTTAGTTAGACTCTCACCACTAAGTATAGTGTTAGCTGTAGGTTATTTGTAGATGCTGTTTTCAAGTTGAGGAAGTTCCTCTCTGTTCTTGTTTTGCTAAAAGTTTTTATATGAGTGAGTGCAAATTTCCTCAAATGTTTTTTGTGCATCAATTGATTGATAGAATCATATGATTTTTCTTCTTTAGTCTGTTAATATGGTAGATTATATTGATTGATTTTTGAATATGGACCCAGCCTTGTTTCCCTGGAATAAACCCTTTCGGCCATGTATAATTCTTTTTATTTATTTCTGAATTCATTTGCTAATATTTTGCTAAGGATTTCTCCATCTATATTCATAAGGGATATTAAGCTGTAGTGATTTTTGTACATGTCTTTGTTTATTTTTGGTATCCAGGTAATAGTAGCATCAAACATGAATTGGGTAGTATTATGACTGGTTCTGTTTTCTGGAAGAGATTACATAGAATTGATGTTAATTCTTCTTTAAACTCTTGATAGAATTTTCCAGTGAAATCATCTGTGCCTGGAGATTTCTCTTTAAGGAGTTTTTAAATTACAAATTCAATTTCTTAATAGTTACAGGGCTATTCAAATGATTTTATATTGAATGAGTTGTGGTAGTTTGTGCTTTTCAAAGAAGTGATCCATTTCCTCTTATGTTGTCAAATCTATGTATGTAGGATTGTTTGTAGTATTCTCTTATTTAAAGATATCATTTTTGGTATCTGCAGGATCTGTAGTGATAGCCCATGTTTCACTCCTGATATTGGTAATTTGTGTCTTCCTTTTCTCTTTGTCATTCTTGTTAAAGATTTCTCAAGTTTCCTGATCTTTTCAAAGAACTAAATCTTCATTTCAATTATTTTCTCTATTATTCTTCTGTTTTTAATTTTATTGATTTCTGCTCTTTATTATTTCCTACCTACACCATGCTTTGGGTTACATTTTTTAGTGTAAGTAGAGTCAAATATTGGCTGGAATATAGTTATACTCAAAATATATCCAAAATTCAAGTTTAACTTGGAGTCCTGTACTTTCATTTGGTAAATCTGGCAACCCCACTAATTACTTAGGAGGTGCCATGAGTCTCAAAACACTGTACCTTACTTCTTTCTTTCATGCCACAGTGCTAAAGTACATATTGATGTGTTTACCTTTTTATTGTCTGTGTCCCCACATAGGCTGTAAGCTCTTTGAGGGTAAGGTTTGTGTTCTATTTTTCTTACCTTGTTCTTAAGTAATGTCATGAGTTTTCCCTTTCTAAAAATACACTTCACAGACCAAAGCAGAATATGTAATAAAAAATCCATTAAGCTGAATAATTAGACCTTAAGGCAACTAAGTTCAGCTGATGGTACAATGGGGAGTTGGTTGTTATATAATGCTAACACTACCTTGACATCTTTCCAAATGATGAAACTTCCAGGAAAAATAAAATAAGAGGAAAACAATGCATAAAGGAAAACTCATAAGAGGAGAAAGTTCAGTTGCAGTAGGTCAGCAGTTCATAAGAAAAAAATATATACACTGATGCAAGTAAAATAGAAAACACAGTGTAATCCAGGCAAGGACATATGTGAAAAGAAACTTAAAACACTGGGGCCAAAGCAAAGATTAGAGAGAAATGGAGAGGCAAAAGGTTGATAAATAAAGCAAAAGTCCAAACATAAATGAAAACTGCACTGGAGTCTTAATAAATGTAAACTGCCACATCCAAAAGGGAGTTTGGCAAAGGAGCTAGGGAGTTGCTAGGAAAGAGAATCTTTTCTATCTAAGCTAGGGTAAGAGTTTGGTTTCCAGAATTTGATTTGCTTACTTGTTTATAAAAGGAAGGTGAGCACAGATGTTCAATGACATCAATTTCCCAAGAATGGCTGGTGCCTGTTTGCATAGCCACAAATAAAAATAAAGACTCGCTAAATTCCTGCCCTATTTTACTGTAGCTTTTAAGACAGGGGGAAAAAAAAAGCTTCAATAGAATTAATGCATCAAATGCTGTGAGATTTGTCTTTGAAATGCTATTCTCACACTCTTTTACCTGATGAATATGGAATTGTCTTTGTGGTCTGGAGATGAATTTGCTGAAACTCATATCTAGTTTTAGCTACTGTGTGCTGACAGGAACTTATCTCTAAGAAGCAGTTTGCCCAAAGCCACTTAAGGAAGAGTTCATTGCCAAATGTGGTACAATCTTGTGGCTCCCCAGTGCAGCATGGCACATACAAACCTCCTATCTTTGTTGCTTTGAGGAGGCTTTTGGATCACTTTGATTCATTGGAAACATTGTAATCCATTGGGAAAAAGGGTCTATCATGGTAGGAGTGATTTTTTAAAAAATAAGGTATTCCCTAGTAAGGTGTGAGGCAACATCAAACCCCACTGTGAGTGCAAACCATCCCTTTGCCCTCATCCTATTGGGATTACAAAGATGAAATAAGCTAAAATGGAGAACAAGGAATGCCTTGTTATGGCCAACTGATTTTTGACAAGAGATGCCAAGTACCTTAATTGGGGAAAGAATGGTCTCTAACAAATTTTGCTGGGAAACTGGATATCCGCATGCAAAAGAAAGAAGTTGGACCCCTACCTCATATTCAAAAATTAATTCTAAATGGATCAAGGACCTAAACATAAGAGTTGTAGCCATAAAACTATTAGAAAATATAGAGAAACATTCATGGTTTTGGATTTGGTAGTGATTTCAAAAATATAACACCAATAGCACAATCAACAAAAGAAAAGATAAATGAAATGGATTTCATGAAAGTGAAAAACTTCTGTATTTTCTTAATAATATCAAAGGACATTATTAAGAAAGTGAAAAAGACAACCTACAGAATGAGAGAAAATAATTGCTAACCATATATATGGTAAGGATTTAAGATCTGGAATATAAAAAGAACTCCTAAAACTCAAGCATCAAAAGACAAGTAAGGACTTCCCCAATATGTTAAGGTTTTTAAAAATCAGTTTTAATTTTAATGGGGTGTTTCACTTTATATAGGCATGTCACAAATTATCCAATTATTCTAAATTTAGAAGAAATATAAGCAAATCCAAGATCTCCATAACAAAGTATTCACAATGTCCAGAACACAATATAGAATTACTTGATATACAAAGAGCCAAGAAAATATAATCCATTTTCAAGATAAAATATAACCAGAAGAGGCCAAACCTTAGATGACCTAGATGTTGGAATAATCATACAAGGACTTTAAAATAGCTATCGGAACCATGCTCAATAAGAAAAAGGAAAATATGCTTATAATGAATGAAAATATAGGAAATCTCAGCAGAGAAATATAAAATATGAAAGAGAATCAAATGAAATAAAAAATATCTATTTGAAATAAAAATATCATCAGATGGGCCTAATGGCTGAAAGGAAATAACCCATAAAAGAATCAGAAAACCCTGAAGATATTTTGATAGAATTTATCCAAGCTGAAGACTAGAGAGAAAAAGGATTGAAAAAAATTAACAGAGCATCACCAGCCCACGGGACAATATAAAAATGTCTCACATTCATGTAATTTAAATTCTAAGAGATAAAGGAACAGAGAATCAGAGAGAAAAATATTTGAAGAAATAATAGACAAATTCATCTTAAATGTGGTGAAAGACATATATTGTCAAACTCAAGAAATACAGCAAACTTAAAACAGGATAAACAAGTATAAAACCAGACCTAGGAACATTATCATCTAACTAATACAAAGTGAAGATAAAACAAAAGGCTTGAAATCAACCAGATAAAAATGATGAATTTTGTACAAGAAACCAATAAATCAAATGAGAGCAGTCTTCTCATAAAAAATTACGGTGATAGTAGAACCACATCTTTTCAATATAAAATTCTATATCCAGTAAAAATATCCTCATGAATTAAAATGAAATAAAGATATTTTTGGATAAAATAAAACTAACAGAATTTCTTTCCAAAATTGCTGCTATACGTAATGCAGCAAATATGTATTCAAGCCCAGTGGAAATGACACTGCAGGGAAAGGTAGATCACCAGGAAGGAAAGAAAAAATCAGATATAGTAAATATTTGGTTAAATATAAAAGATTTCTTTTCTCTCAATTTCTTTAAAGTACATGACTGTTTAAAATGCAAATTATAATCCCGTGGGTTTATAATGCAAATATATGTAAATATATGAAAATTATGGCATAGAGAATGGCAGTTAGGTGGTAAATGGACTGACAGTTTCAAGAGTCCTACCTTTACATGAAATTGTACTATATTAACTCAAAGTAGACTGAAAAATAAAAATTGATTTCCTAATCTCTAGAGAAATCACTTTTAAAAATGAAAAGGGTTATAGCTAAATACCCAATAGATAAATTAAAATGGAATTCTACAAATACTTTCAAAAGAAGGCAGAAGAGAGGAAACAGAAGTTAAAAAGAAGGGGTTACCATTAGAAAACAAATAATAAAATGATACACTAACTTTAGCTATAGTAATAATTATATTAAAATTTAATGCACAAAACACTCTACTTAAAGGCAGATATTACCAAGACGAACAAAAAAAGAAAACCCAACTATATGCTGCCTACAAGAGTTACTCACTTTAAATACAAAGATATGAGTAGGTTAAAAGTTAAAGGATATAAAAATATGTATTTTCCATACAAACAGTTAAGTATAAGACAATTGGAGTGATTATATTGATAGCAGATAAAATCAATTTCAAGACCAAAGAGTATTTCCAGAAATAAACAGGGACATTTCATAATGCTAAAAGGGCCTTATCAGGAAGACATAATGATCATAAACATGTTCTCACCTTATGATTAAGCCTCAACATACAAGAAGCAAATATTGATGTAATGAATTAAAAGGAAAGATTGAAAACACCACAATCGTATTACACTTTCAACACCTCTCTCCTAGGAGTTGCTAGAACTAGGCAAAAATAACAGAAATATGCAGATGATCTAATCAATACCATCAACCACCTTAACCTAACATTTATAGAAAGCTATACCCCAAACTGCATAGTATACATGCTTTCCAAATACATATGGTATTTTCACCATGGTAGAACACAGGCTGTATACAAAGACTCAATTAATTTATAAGGATTGGAACCAAACAGACTATGTTGTCAAACTTCAATGGAATTGAAATAAAAAATCAATAACAATAATAATCTTGGAAAAAACAGAATATTTAGAAATTAAACAACACACTTCTAAAAACCCCAATGGGTCAAAGAATTTCGAAATAACAAGGAGAATCAGAAACCATCTTCAATTAAATGAAAATAAATAGAAAACATTTTAGCCTTTGTGGGAGAGTTAAAGCAGTGCTTAGCGAGCACCTTATTTTATTAAATACTTACTTTGCAAAAGAAGAAAGGTCTAATATTAATGGCATAAGGGTCCATCTTAATAAGCAAGACAAAGAAGAGTGAGTAAATCCAAGGGAAGTAGAAGGAAAAATCAAGATAAAAACAGAAGACAACAATAAAGTACAAAATAGAAAAGTTAAGAAAAGGAATAAAGATAAAGACTATTTAATTGAAAAGATCAACAAAATTGTTAAACCTCTAGCTAGACTGATTAAGAAAAACGAGAGAAAACCCACAATTACCAATATGAGGAATGAAAGAGTTGTAATTACAGTCTTTATAGATATTAAAAAGAAAATAAGACAATATTATTAAAGAATTTCAAGTCAACACATCTGAATTCTTAGATGAAATAGAAACATTTCTGGAAATATACAACTTTTCTAACCAAAATAAAAGAAAATAGAAAATCTGAAAAATACTGAATCAATCAAAGAAATGGAATTTATCAGCAAAAACTATTATGCAAAGAAAACACCTGACTCAAACGGTATCTCTGGTAAATTCTAGCAAACACTAAAGGAAGAAATAATATTAATCTTCTATAAGTATATTCAAAAATAGAGGAGGAAGGCATATTGCCCAACTTGCTTTATGAGGCCAGCATCATCATAAAGCCAAAAGCTGAGAATGGCATTATTCAAATAGAAACATAGATGTAAAGTCTTTAACAAAATTGAATCTGAGAAAATTTATAAGAAAATGTAATCATACTATTTTATTTGACACAGTGATGAACAATATTTATAGAATCATGTTAATTAAAATATTAAATATGGATTTAACTTGAAATTATGGTATACTTATTTTGTGAGAATGGGAGGGAGGGGAATGCAAATATAAGATAAAATTGACCTCATCTTCCATAATAGGGATCTAATAGAAAATGTCTAAAACTTATGATCCAACAGAGTGCACTATAAATGTAACAGAGAAATGGAGATAAATACCAGAAGAAATTAATTTTAAAAAAGACCTCTAGAGAACTAAAATAGGGCTGGAGAGTAGGTGGGGAGAGCATAGGACTTCTATTTTTTTTTACATTTTGCCTTTCAGCAACTTTTGACATTTTAAATTATATGCATTTATTACTTTGATAAAAACTCATTGGGGGAAGGGGCTTGCAACGAGCAATAAAAGACATTTTGAGTGACCCTGCTCAGTTTGTTGAGAATAAAACCAGACGATAAATTTGTTGTATGCTCTTGCACGCAAATTTTACACACACATTTCCCTATTCAAACTACTATATAGATTTCTGATATTCCCAATTCCATCTACATTTTCACTAAATGTGTTCATTGTCATAGTTACTGATTTTTTAAAAAAAAACTACTTATTTTTGAAAATAGAGAACAATATGGATTATTGCAGTCTTGCTGTTTTCCTCCCCAACCCCATTCCCCTCTCTCTCTCCCAAGAGGCTGTGCAGTCCCCCCATATTCATGAAAAATATATTGTATTGTTTTAATATCCTTTTCAAAATTCATAAATGCTACTAAAATATAACACCATTTTGCAGCATGTTTTTTTGCACTTAATGTTTTATATTTTTTAGCTCTCTCCAATTGTCTGTTGCTCTAGAGAAAACATAGTAATAGGCTTCCTGGTCTCATTTCAAATTTATGGTCACAAATCTCCAGTGGTCATTCATCATTGCTCAGGGGTTCTGCTAAATTTCATATTTTGTTCACATTCCTCCTCTCAGCAGAGATTATTTCACACCTTCTCTTTCTTTTAATTCTACTTCTCTTCTCTGTTTCAGCACTTTCCTTTGGGGATCTCATCCAGTCTCATAACTATATATCGCACTTTTGTGTCTATGATTGTCCAGTTGTTTACTTCCAACCTTGACCTCTTTCCACCACACTCAACCCCTGTCTACTTAACTTTGCCACCTGGATGTCCAGCAGGCATCTGAAACATTCATGATGAAAGGGACTCTTGAATTTCCCCCTGTCTACTTCTGACCTAGCCTCTAGCATTTCGGCAAAAGGCCCAAACATCTACCCAGTGGCATTCACCAAAATTTCAGGAGTTGTTTTGTTCCTCCCTTTCCTTCAGTGGGTCTTGTTTAACCAAATCTCTGAGAGGATGTGTGTGTGTGGGTGGTGGTGGTGGGGGGACAAGGAGAGGGGCAGCTGACTTCTATGTCAGCCAGAATCAGATGAAGGGTCAACTCAACTCAACTGCCCACTGGAGCCAGGTACAAAACAGATGAGGGTAAGCTGTCTGGTTTAGGCAGTTGACCCTCTGTGTCTATCCAGGGTGGATTGGAGTGGGGACTGTGGGGACTTAGATGGGGTAGACACTATGCCCAACCTGGCATTGATGCCTGCAACCCAGGCTTGGTTGGACGTCTAGATTTTTAATTGTAGCTGCAGACCTGGATTATATTAAATCTCCTAGTTTTAAATGTTGGCAACTAATTCAAACCATATTTATGTACTGCACAGGCTGAACAAAACATAGCTGAAGACACAGTTTGGCCCAGGTGTCACCAGTTTGCAAATCTCTTCTGTGCCTGTGAGTATATTCTGTTAGGAAAAGGAAGTTTCTTTAAATGCAGAGATTGAGCTCATCACACTCAGTTCATAGTATACTATTATCATTGTTCCATGCAAGGTTCCCTTCTCTTTTTTTTATATATTTTAAAAATTGCATTATTTATTCCTTTATCCTCATTCCACACTCCTACCGGCCAACCCCACCATAGGGGACCAAACCATTTGACAAAAAAAAAATCTTTTCTTTGCATGTGTTCCTGCAAATTGCTATATTAGTTTGCCAGAACTGCTATCACAAATACCACAAACTAGTTTTGATTTAAGAACAGGAGTTTATTGGCTCATGATTTTGCGGCTAGAAGTCCAAAATTAAGATACTTTCTCCTTTCTTACAGAGTCTGCAGCATTTTGGTTCTAGCTGCCAGCAATCCTTTGTGTTCCTTGGCTTGTAGCTCTGTCTCCTTCCACATGGTGATGTCCTCTCCTTTCTGGCTTCTGTGACTCCCATATACTCTTTACAGGACCTCCAATAATATGGATTAAGGCCACCTTGATGCAGTTGGCCACACCTTAACTAAAAATAACATCTTCAAAAGATCCTATTTATAAATGGGTTCACACCAACGGGGATGGATTGAAATGAAGAACATGCCTTGCTGGGGTTCAGAACTCAATCTACCACAAATACATACTGTTGTTTTGTGTGCAAGTATTGTTTATTTATATAAATGGTGCGGTCACACAGATCTCATTCTGTTTCTTCCTTTTCTTTAGTCAGGACTATTGTCTTTTCATGTCAACCCGTCTTGTTGGGTATATGTCTATTGTGTTACTGCCAGCTGCTGCATGGTAAGCACTCACAATGTTTTATCTGTCTACTCTCCCCAGTTGTTTCCAGGTCCCACTATGAAAAACAATGCTGTGATAACATCCTGTAGCAGCCTCCCTAGGAAGCTGTATGAGTCTCGCTGGATAGACCTTAAAAGACAGAACTAATGAGTCCTAGCTTATGTGTGCTTAATGTGCAGGGCCCTGCTTTCTACCATCTCACTAGCTGCACAGGAGGTCCCCAAATTCCCACATCCCCACCAATGCTTGGGCTTTTTCTATTTCTTCTTGGCCTAATGGAAAGTGATATCTCAATGCTCTAAGAATCTAAAGTCTACTTCCAGAATTAACACAGTAAGTTTTCTAGGGAGCCTCAAAAGACTTTTAAGCCTTTGTGCTCATTTTTAGACCTAGAAGGCAGACGACTGTCCCATTTTATAGTTGATTCATTACAGGCAGAAAGGCAAAAAGCCAAAATCTTTTCCTTCCCATATGAGAGCTTTGGGACCTTTACCTGTTACACCTTCTATGCCTTCTGCCTATTGGCAAGGAAGGAAGGAGGAGGACTGTCTTCCTAGCCAAGGTGTCCCTCTACCTCTTCAGCTCAGCATTGTAATCACTAGAATCTACTTCTTGGAAGGCAAAGGGGTGACATTTTTCCTATGGTATTCTGTCAACTTCAGAAATTAAAGTTACATAAATAAAAATCCAGAGCATGGTCTGTAGAGCGAACCTTTTCAATAGACTTAAAAAAAAAAAAAAAAAAGCCACCATCCCAGTTTGAGATGAAATGCACTCTGTGAACCAAGAAGTTATTCTACCTTTAATGAGAGAATCAATTATCTGGTCCAGAGTCTTGACTGATGGTACCTTGTCATTACAGAAGTTATTTTCTTTCTTTTTTGTATGGCATAATGTAATTCCTCAATATTTAGGTGCTTAAATTTTTTTTTTGCCCCAAGGCAGCAGGAATGATTATCATGAGTGATAGGTAATTTGTCAGCATTAGCACTCCCAAGAAACTTCCATCAACTTACTCTGAGACCTGGCTGCAGGCTGATATACAGCTGCAGGGCTCTGCAGAATGGTGGCTGGATGTGGTGATGTGTTTTCTTTTCCTTACTGACATTGCAAGAATACTATGTGTAATTTAATATTTGCTAAAATATTGAAAATCTCTTTAATTGAATAAATTTACTGAAAAGTTTCATAGACTTAAATGGTCTTACCAGTCATTTACTAGAAAAGATTGATTCCTTTAAGAGGCTCCAGCTGCAACTTGCCCAGAGCATTGCACAAATTCTTTTAGAAGAACTGATGACTTTATTTTTTTGTCAGTCTAGTTGAAAATGATACTCGATAGTTCTATTTATCAGTGGGAAAAACGCATTTAAACACATTCAGAATGCTGCTCTTGTTTTTATTTGAATCTAAGCCTTGCTTCCCTTGTTAAGAAGGTTTAAATATAAACACAATCAATTTGTTCTGTGTGAGCTGCTAATGTCCTACAGTAATACAAAATGAACCAAAATAGGACAGGATGATGAAGCCTAAAGATACCAGAACAAAAGTGAGAGAGAAGCCTATTCATAATTAAGACTAATGAATGAAATTGAATTGCATAATTCTAGACTGCAGTTTCCTTAGGACAGGCATCAAGTCAACTTCTTTATAGACTCAGTTCACTGGGATAGAGCCTGGCCCACTGTAGGTAAATGTTAGAAGTCAAACACTGAACACCAAAATATCAGATTTATTCAAGATAATACTAACTTAGAGGGCATGGCTGCATTGTGCATGCACATTTGACTTCTTAACCCTCCATCCTGAATTAGATGGAGTTGGCTCCTCAGTAAGGGGCAGCTTTGGCATGCAATAGGACAGGCTGGTTCTGAACCAAAGATGCCAAGTTCACTTTCCACAACTATCAATCTGGTAAACCACATGTACTCCTGGTGAGGGAGGAGGCAGAGAGAAGCTGGAAGTGTTCCATAAAGCTTTCCCTTATGGGGATTAGAGTGGAAATTGTTGCTCCTCTATGAGCATATACAGTCATGGAAATGAAGGTTTTGTAAAATGGGGGGAATGTGGTTTAAAAATCATATGCTTTATTATTCTATATATTTCACTAGGGCAAGAATTCTCAACTCTCTTCTTTTAGTAAACTGTAAAACTGTTGGCAAATGTCCCTCCGACTAACTTTAATATCCATGCCATTGCTTAGATCCATGTTTTAAAGCTGTCTTCTATTTAGATTAAACTATATGATTGCCAAAGGAGTTATTTGATTCTTACTTTCATGTGTATGTTTGCATTTTCCTTCTGTTCTCTGCCATTGTTTAGTATGCTCTTTTTGTAACCTGTTACTAGGGAAATTTAGTGATTCTAAGCTCAGGCAACTCTTACAAATCAGGAAACGGTCCTTTAATGATCTTAATTGGCAGGAAAGAAAAATCCTTGTTATAGTGTGCTTTGGATGTGTGACAAATATTAAACAAATGATCACTTTGATTTGGGGATTCAGGCTCAGATCAAAGTACCCATCATCAAACACTTATCGAGAGGTGATAAAATCGACCTGGTTCTGTAGTGTAGAATTCAGATGCTCAGGCATGGAGTCCCAGGATGCTTGCAGAGTGGCCCCTCCAAGACTGAGATCACTAGGAGGACATCTCGGTGTTGATGCATTGCAGGTCTTTCCATGCTCTGGTCTTTGATTTTCACAGAGTTCTTTCTATATTATCCTAGCACTGGGTTCAGATCAGGTCTGAGTGCTCAAAACCAAGTTATGAGAATTATGAAAATAAAAGGCCTCTCAATGTTTAAAAGGTGTTTCCTAAATAATATATAGGGGAAAAAGTAATAAACCTCAGACCTTTGTACTTTATAGTTATGGAACTTTAGAGAGGGGGGAGACTTTAGAGATCATCAAATCCAACCCCCTTCCCAAACCTGCTTCCTTCCTAATTTCCGTTTCAATGCTTCCTAAATCCCGTTTCAATGATCCTCCATCTTGATTAACCTGTGCTTCTCAAATGCTAGAGAAAGAAAACCCAAGAAAAGAGGGAATACTCTTACAATGTGAGTGTTTACCTAGTGATCTGTACTCTGTATAATGCTACTTTATTGAAGCATTAACTGAAGTCAGCAATAACCCGTACATATCATGTTCTAGTCCAAAGCGTGACTGCCCCTTGATTCATACAAGTTTTCAGAGCTTTGCAGCTTTAATTTCTGTTCTCCATATGTGTTATACTATAATCACTGAACAAATAGTGCAACTCCCTTGGCAGATGATAGCTTGAATCTGGAAATCTTGGTAAGGACTGATTCATGGGGTTGCCTCCTTCCTTGAGAAGGCCCAGAACATAAATCACGAAATTGGCTTCAACTGTCTAAGATTCATTTGTTTAGGGAGTGTGGGTTGTTTGGGGTGCACGGGTGGATCCAGGTGGAATAACTGGACCAGTTTGAGCATCACCTTTTCTGCTTTGTCTTGTGTTTTGTTTTCATCTACAGATTTTATTGAGATATATTCAAAAGTATACAATCGGTGTCTCACAGTATCATCACTTAGTTGTGCAATCGTCAAACTCAATTTTAGACTATTTTCATTTGCTCCAATAAGAAAAATATCAGATAGACACCAAAAAAGAAAACCCCAAATACCCTATATCTCTTACCCCCACCTCCATCACTGACCCCTGCTGCTAGTGTGGTACACCTGTTACTGTTGATGCAAGAACATTAAGGTACTACTGTTAACTATAGTCCATAGCTTGCAATGGGTAATTTTTCCCCATATCCCATTATTAACCCTTTGTACAAGTGTCATATAGTTGTAGTAGTTCATGCAAGAACTTATTTATGTTTGTAGTGTTAACTGTTCACATACATGACTCTAAACAACCCCTTTCAACCAAATTCACCTACAATATAGAACTATTACTTATAGTCCCAATAATGAACTACCCTCACCACTATCCATTCAAAACATTTAAATTCAACCTCGTTAATAATTGTGTACATATTAGGTAGTTGCTCCCCCTTCTCTAGCTTCTATCTCTAGGTATCCTGTATTTTACGTTTTAAGACTCTGATTACCTATTCTAGTTAGTTCTTATCAGTGAAGTCATACAGTATCTGTCCTTTAGTGTCTGACTTATTTCACTCAGCATTATGCCCTCAAGATTCGTCCATGTCATATAAGCATCACTTTTTAAAGTGTGAAGGGGTAAAATGAAGGCTGAGGGAAAGGCGGGAAGGCTGATGCTGAGGAAGAGGCCAACAGCAGCCCATCCTGCCACTCAGGCCACTGAGAACCAATGAACACAACCCAAGTCTGTGCCCTGGCTAGAGGAAACAGGCATGAATGAGTAAAAACACCTACCAGGTCCCCCAAGTTTGGAATTCGAGTCTGGAAAGGCATCAGGGCAGTCTCAGCTGGGCTTTTCTGGTCTCTCAAAAGGCCATGAGCAACTCCTATCACAGCCAAGAACTGGACACCTGGGGAAACTGCAGACCCCGTTCAGGGAAAAGGAGGGCAGGAAAGGCCAAAGATGCTGACAAGAAACTCATGACAGCCCCAGAGGGGAAAAAGGAAAAAGACCCTCCCAAAGAGGCCCAGGAAGGAAGACTTTGCCAGGTGGCACCACTTGAGTTTAATTAGACAAAGGCTTGGGGTGGAGGGGAGTAGGGGAGGCCTAAAAACAGAGACACCTGGGAAGCAAAAGAAACTGGGGATGGGGTCAAAGGTTAAGAAAAACAAGCCACCTGGGACCACTGATGGAAACACTACCCTGGGATGGAGTTGTAAAGAAGGCAAGTCAAGGAGACTCACAGAAAGCAGAGTGGAGACTGCCCGTGAGGCAGCCTGCCGGGAGTCAAAGGAGGTCAAATGCACTAGGAAGAAATGACAACACTGACAAGATGTCACCAAGAGAATGTCTTCACCTGGGTACATATAATAAGGGATAAATGTCAGATTAGGAGGTAGGGCAAAAAATATAGGAACCTAATCTAAGAAGTCTTTTTTGCTTCTTTTTGAATTTTTTGCTAAAAGTATCTGTTTACTGACAATATGATTTTGCACAAGTCAAACTGGATTTTTGCCCCCTCAAAGTTTAAAACTTTGTAGAAAAAGTTGAAAGAAAAATGCAGTCTACACCCATATACATCTACAGTCACATTAACATTTTGCTTCATTTGCTAGAGTTTTCTAACTATATACTTTTTTTCTGAACCATTTGAAAAAAATTGCGAACATCAAAACACTTCTAAGTATATTCATTTCCTAAGAATAAGGCCATTCTATTACATAACTGTCAACATAACTTGGAAAATTAACATTAATGTTACCTAATACATTACTAATATTCAATTCTCCCAATTGTCCCCCAAATGTCTTTTTTTTTTCCTAATTCAGAATCCAATAATCTTTGTGTAATGCACTTGGTTATGTCTTTTTAGGCTATTTTCATCTGGGAAAAAACCCTCATTTTTTTTCATGACATTGAAGTTTTTGAAGAAAACCAGCTAGAATGTATGACATTCCAGATTTGTCTGATCGCTTTCTCATGATTAGATTCTAATTAAATTTCTTTCACAAGAATACCGCATAGAAGATATCATCTTTCCTAGAGGGAAAGCATACCATAAAGGTGTCTGTCTCACCTACATAATAAAAAGTTCTCCTCCCAGGGCAGCCTTGAGCCTTCATGTTTCTTTACAATTTATGGTTGATGGTTACTCCCCGCAAAGATTTACAAGAAGTGTCTTGGTCACAATCAGATTTATTAAAATAAAATTATAAGCCAAACATTTATGTACTGAACACTGAATTTGCTGCTAAGATTCCAGGCAAATAACATAATCTGGTAAAGAAACTGAATTCTAGAACATAACTGTCCAATTTATACAGAAGGTTCCAAAAGAAATTCCTGGACTCAATTCTGCAAGAAATTTATCCTGAGAAACCTTGAAAAACATGATGAACCACCTGGCACTGTGGTTCTCCAGCAGAGGCAGTATCAATCTTCTGGGGGAGGCTGAGTCAGAGAGTCTGTGCTCTCATGGGACAGGCCCCTCAGGTTCTGCATGCCAGATGTGCAGTGGGGAAGCTGGCAGTTTTGGACATGGAGCAGCCTGACTTCGTTCCTGACCAGAGAGAGGGTGAACCACTCACCTCTGCAGGGCAGGGGTTCTCAAGGCTCTACGCCTATTACTTTCCAGATACAGACCCAAGTTATGCAAAGAAAGAGTAGCTAAAATCTAAAGCCAGATCATAATATTAGTCAATTACTTCTGAAGTTGATCAAAAGACGTATCTTATTTAATTCTGAAAATGGCACATTCATGGGATGAAATTTTAAAAAAAACATGCCAAAAGGGGTTTATGAAAATTTAATGTGTCTCCTATGCAAATACCTAGTCCTATTCCTCAGAAATAACCACATCACTGTTGAATATTTTCCTAATGGTTTATCTTTTTCTTATGGGTGTATAAAGCCTCTTTAATAATAGAAAAATAAGACCTTGTCTGTCACTTGTTAAAATCTTTTCCCCATTTTTTCTTTTTTCTTTGCATGTAGTATTTTTTGTTGTTATTCAATGTTTCAAAAATTGTACATAGTCAAATAGCCTGTCTTTTCATTTAGAGTACTTAGGTTTTGTGACCTGAATTGGAGAAGGCTTTTCTGTTCTGAAGTTATTAAAAAACAAAACAAAATAGAACATAATACCCTGTGTTTTATTTGGTACTTCTCACATTTTATGCTTAAACTTTTAACCTATACAATATTTATTTGGAATACAGTGAAGTATGGATTTGAATTTATATATTTTTTCCAGATGGCCTTTCAGCTGCATCAAAACTAGTTAGTGACTGATACATCTTTTCATACTGATTTGAAATAATGACAACAAAACTACCACTACTAATTACAATAGCAAGAGCTAGAGTTTTTACTGTGTCAAGGCATAGTTCATATAATGGGTTACAGGGTTGTCTTATTTAATTCTCACAACCACCCTATGGGGTAAGTACGGGTTAAGAAATTAACTTCATAATTTATAACATTTCCACAGAACCTTGAATTTTCTTCTGGATTCCCTACTATGTTCCATTGATCTCATAGTCAATTCCCATGTCAATTACAAACTTCTTTATGTTCTAATAATGGGTAGGGCTTCTCCCTCCCTCTCACACCTCCCGCTATTACATTTCTTAACAGAATTCTTGGTATGTGAATTTTTCCATATGAATTTTAGAAAGAGCTTGTCAAAAAAATTTTATTTTTAAAATTAGGATCATGTATATCTAGGCAAATTTGTGGGGAAAAAAATGACATCTTTACAATAGTAAATCTTCCTAACAAATAATTAGGTATGTCTTTCCAATAATATTCGTCAATAAAATTTTAAAGTCTTTATATATGTATACTGTATTTCTTCTAGTTTAGCTCATTTCTAGGCATTGTATTTTTGTTTATGTTATATTGGAACTGAAATCTTTCTCTCACCATAGTTTCCAACTGGTAATGTTTAAATACAGGAACTCTACAGATTGTTTTAAATACTAATTTCATTACCTGCCACCTTATGAAATTCTCTCATTGTTTCTATAATATTTCAGTTGATTTAGTTTTTCATATGCTCTTCAAATAGTGATACATTTGCCTCTTCCTTTATTTTTATTCCTCTTTCTTCTTCCTCTTGGTTAATTATATTAGATTTCAGAACAAGTAAACAATACTGGTGATAGTGATCTTGTGTTTTTTCCTAACTTTAAGGAGGAATCTTTTAAATTTTCTCTATTTTCATTATGAATATAAGTTGTATATTTTATGTTAAAAGAATAATTCATATATTTCTCTTTCTGGCAATATAGTGGAACAGAGGTCAGAAATGACAGAATGTTTTAAACACTAGTAAAATGACATAAATGTAAATGACAAAAATGTTTTCATATACTAATAACGAACATCTGAAGAGCAAATATCAAGAAAAAATTATCTAGGAATAAATTTAAAGTTGGAGGACTAACACTAACTGATTTTAAAACTTACCACAAAGCTTCAATAATCAAAACAGTATGGTACTGGCATAAGGACAGGCATATAGATTGGTGAATCCAGGCAGAACCCAAGTCTGTCTGGCTCCAAGGTTGCCCTTTTCCTAAGTCCTAAATAATTGAAAATCACTTCCCTAACACTTGAAAATTCTTCCAGAAGAAAATGGGATATTTACTGAGGAGGAAACAGAGTGACTAGGAGGGAGATGTTTTCTGGGAAACAAAAAGAGACTCAAAGGGTACTATACAACACTCACATTTATGGCTGTGGGTGGCTCTTCGGATATGGGGGGTAGGAGACAATCCTGGGATCAAGGATGGCAAACCCTACCAGACCCACAGGGCTGGATGGTGGTATCAATGAGTGAAGCATCAAGGACAAGGTCTCTGCAAAAGGCCAGTGACATACCTTTTTAAGGGGAATGGTGCTTCTTGGCTCTCATATTTTTACATAGTAGATATGGCTGACCAAAGCAGCTACAAGTATGAATTTTTTAAGATAAGCTATGTGGCTATGGCAAAAATGGCCACAAATTCTTGCCCTCCCACCCAGAGGTGGAGGTTAGTTTATTTACCCCTTGAATCCAGGCTGGCTCTGTGACTTACTTTGGCTTACAGAATGCAAGGGCAGTCACAGAGTATGACTTCTGAGCCCAGGCCTCAGGAGGTCTTGTATGTTTCTTCTCTTGCTCTTAGCACCCATGATCACCATGTGAACAAACCCAGTCTAGTCTTCTGGAGGATGAGAGCAAGTGAAGCAGAGTGAATCAACCCAGCCAACACATCCTAGACCATCCAGCTCCAAGTGATTCAGCAGCTGCCCACAAACACATGACCAAGTCCAGCCAAGATCAGTCAAGCCAGCCCAGATTGGTAGGTTGCCTAGGTGAACACAGCCCAAGTTGCTGAACCAGAGAATCATGAACTAGTTAGTAGATGGCTGTTACACAGAAAATGCTGACTAATCCAAGCTGGATATCCGGATTTAAAGAACATAATATTTAGTGATTTTTAAATGTTGGCAGTGTATTAAAAATAAAACAAAACAAACAAACAAACAAAAACCTCTGCAAGAGAAACCAAATGTTTCTGAGTTCTGGATAAGGCCCCAGGAATCACTAGTTCAGAAACAATGCTGTCAAGCCCGTGGAATGGAAAAGGATCTTGATTTGCTGCTCACAACATCTTGGCACATGAAAATCTTAGTAAAATTAAATATTAATTGAATGTTAGAGTTTAGAGATGATTTATTGTGACTACTATCAAAACACACCAGTATATTTAGAATTCCTCTTGGGATATGGAGTCTCTACTTTTGTATCTGTGGGATTGTTTGTTCAAGATTAGCTTTGGTCCTGTTTAAAAACAGAATCTTTATACTTCAGTAAATTTATAAAAAAAAAAATGAGCATGGTACTGGCACAAGGACAGACATATAAGCCAACAGAATGGAATTCAGAGCTCAGAAAAAACTTTCAAATTTATGGCCAATTGATTTTTGACATGGGCACCAAATCCACTGAATGGGGAAAGACTGGTCACTTCAACAAATAGTGCTGGGAAAACTGGATATCCATATGCAACAGAATGAAGGTAGATTCCTACTACACACTGAGTACAAAAATGAAGTCAAAAGGAATCAAATAACTAAATATAAGAACCAAAACTATAAAACTCCTAGAAGAAAACATGGGGAAGCATCTTAACACCTTGTGTCAGGCAATGGTCTCTGAGACTTTACAACAAAAGCACAAACAACAAAAGAAAAAAACTAAATGGGACATCATCAAAATTAAAAACTTTTGTGTATCAAAGACAACCTGCAAAATGGGAGTCAATATATAAAACCACATATCTGATAAGGATTTAAAATCCCGAATTTATAAAGAAATGCTACAACTCAACAACAACAACAACAACAAAACAACACAATTAAAAATGGGCAAAGGACTTGAATAGACATTTCTCCGAAGAAGATATATAAATGGCCAAAAAGCAAATGAAAAGAGGCTAAACATCATTAGCCATTAGGGAATTGCAAATCAAAACCACAAAGAGATACTATTTCACACCCATTATCATGACCACTATTAAAAGAAACTGAAAACAAATATTGGAGAGGATGTAGAATAACAGGAACACTGGCTCATTGTTGGTGGGAATGTAAAATGGTGCAGCTCTGAAAGACAATTGGCCATCTCCTCAGTAAGCTGACCTGGCAATTTCACTTTTAGGTATATACCCCAAAGAACTGAAAGCAGAGACTCAAACAGATATCTGCACACTGATATTCATAGCAGCATTACTTACAATTGCTAAAAGATGCAAGGAACCCAAGTTTCCAACAGATAAATAGAAAAACAAAATATGGTGTATATATATATATATATATATATATATATATATATATAATGGGATATCAGCCACAAAAAGGAATGAAGTTCTGATACATGTTACAGCATGGATGAACCTTGAAGACATCATGTAGAGTGAAATAAGCTAGACACAAAAGGGCAAGTACTATATGACCTCATTGATATAAAATAATTAAAATAAGCAACTTACAAGAGTCAGAAAAAAGAATATAGGTTACCAGGGACTGGGGTGGAGGTAGAGAATACTTAATTGGTACAGAGATTCTATTTGGGATGATAGAAAAGTTTTCATACGGATGATGGAGACGGCAGTACAATATTGTGAATATAATTAACAACCACTGAATTGATTAAAAGGGAGAAATTTTAGGTTGTATATATGTTACCAGAATACAAATGTAAGCAACCATAGGTCTGTACAACATAAACAATGGACCCTAATGTAAATTATGGTCTATAGTTAAAGGTATAATTATAATAATATTGTTTCATCACTAGGTAACAAAGTTACCATATTAGTGCAAAGTGTTAATAATAAGGAAAACTATGTGTGTGTGAGGACGGGTATATGGGAACTCTATACTCTCATTTTTCTGTAAACCTACAACTTCTCTAATTAAAAAAATGATTTTCATATATTTCTGTCTCTGTCAATGTGGTAGAGTAGGGGTCAGAAAAAACAAGAAGTATGAATCTAAAGCAAGTATTTGCTTTGAAGTTACTTGTTGACCACTGATAACCTAGACCTTAGGTTTTAAAGGGCTAGGAAAAAATGTGAACAGAAGACAAAGAGTGCTACTCATGCAAAATGGAAGCTTAATCAGACCCTGCAGAAAACCAGGACCCCAAAATAGGTAACATACCAATTACATCAACTATGGTAAAAACCTCAGAGTACAGACAACAGAGAAATTTGCCTGTCTCAGATTAGATTCTGAATAGGGAGAAATTGTTGCTTGATAATTCCTAACTATGTGCCCCATGGATTTGGATAGAATCTATCTTCCTTATCTGGTCCAGTGCACCCTGGACTAGATAAGAAAGATTTTCATTTAAAGTAGTCCCAGATTGGTGGCATTTTAAGGTGGCAGGCAGAAAAAAATGCAAATTTTTTCTGGCAAAAAGTCCACAATAAAAAAAAAAAATAACAAAACACAAAGAAACATGCTACAAGAAAGAGTGAGCAGAAATGATAAAATGCAGAATGAGATTACCAAGACTACATATATTTGCATTATTCACTATAGAATATAAAATAAATACTATAAAAATATTTAAGGAAGTATAAAACTACAGCAGAGAAACAAGAGCAATCAAAAAAGGTCCGGACAATAAAAATGAAAATACTAAAAATGAAAAATGTAATAAAGAAAGTAGAAACTCAAGGATATGTTAAAGAGGTCATTAGATACAGCTAAAGAGAGTGGAGTAGAAAATAGCTGTGAAGAAATAGGATATAGCATAGCAAGACAATGTGTTAAAATTCAAGAAAAAGAGGTTAAGGGATATGGCGATACAATGAGAAGGTCTAACATATATCTACACTGAATTGAAGAAGGCACTAGAAAAAATGAGCAAGAGGCAATATTAGGAGAGATGATGGCTAAAATCTTTCTAGAAAAAATGTGCTGAAAACACAAATTCTCATTTTCAGTCTGACTGATGAAAGTCAAGCAAGACAAATAAAACAAAAAATATACAAGAACAGCCCAGTGAAATTTCCCAACACCGATGGAAAGAGAAAATGATTTATGACTCAGATAGGAATTATAATTAGACTGTCAGATGATGTCTCAACATCAATAATGGAATCAAGATGACATTGAAATGATATTTTCAAAGGACTGAGAAAAAAGTAACTGGCATGATGGAACTGAACTGTATACTTAGTGAAATATCTTTTAAGAACCAGGATGAAATATGGACATTTTCAACTAATAAAACAAAAACTTTAAAAAGGCTTACAACAAACAGACTTTTAATAAAGCATTTTGGATATACCTCAGTAAAGGGGAAAATAATTCCAAGGGAGAGGCAAGAAGAAATAAAAAAGAAAAAAACCCCACAATCTGTCTAATATGTGAGGTTAAAAAAGAAGATAGAATAAAAATTGGACAATAGCATACAAATTGATAGGGGGATGATCAGAGTTAGCAATTATTCTAAAGTCTTTGTATTGTTTGAGAAGGGGACACATTAATATGTAGCTTTTAATAGGTTAAATATGCATGGTAAAGATTCAAGAGTAAGTACACAAGAATAAGAACAGAATGTACCATTTCCAGCTCTGAAGAGGGAGGAAAATATAATAAGGGGAAAAAATAAAAATTTAATCCAAAAGAAGGTAAGAAAGTAAAAAACGTGGGGAAGTAGAGAAACATAAAAAAATGGAAAGCACTTAATAAAATGGTAGAAATAAATCCAAATACATCAGTGATCAATACATATAAATATTCTAAACTATTCACTAAAGAGGCAAAATTGCAAGAAAGGACTTAATAAATTCTGGTTACAAGAATATGGGCACCCAAATTCATTCTCCCTTAGTTCCATAGTCATTTACTATAGCTAGGCCCATTGCTGCTCAGCCTCACTGTGCTTCTCAGTCCCTCTTGTAGTGTGGATTGGTCATGTGACTGTTTTCACCATTAAGAGTGATACTGATTTGTGCCTCCTCCAGTTTCTTGGTTCTGGCTCCACTGTCATTTGGACAATGAAAACAGCCTAAAGAATGGCAAAGCAACGTCCTGGATGGTGATCACAGAATGACTGTATGGAACTACCCTTCAAATTCAATTGCTCATCTTTTACTGTTCCATGGGATAGAAACTTCTTCAAACCAATGGCTTATTATCAGGGCTAATCTTACACAGACTCTTTCAGAATATCAGATAAATCCAAAGAAAGTCAAAAAAACACATGTAAAGAGAAATTCTATTAAATATTCCAGAAACAAAAGACTGATTCAAAATTTTGATTCAAAATTAGAATATTTAATAATCTAAAGAACTATGCTAAAATATTAAAAGAATAAAACCATTAGATCAGGAAAAAGCATTAGATGAAAAAAAAGCATTAAATAAAATCAAATATCCATTTATACATATTTCCTAAATTAAAATCTAGAAAATTAAAGTAGAAAGAAACCTCTTTGACTTCGAGGCATCTACAAAAACCCACAGCAATATGTAATGATAAAACATTAAAAGTTTTCCCTTGACAGATACAAGAAAAGTATGCTTGCCGTCATCACTTTTATCAAACCCTTTGCTGATGGTACTAGCAGAGCAGGAAGACAAAAAGAAAAAAAAAAAGAAATTAAAAGATATAATAATTTTAAAGGTTATAAGAAATAATACCTGAAATAATCCATTAAACAATGATAATAAGAGGCTTAACAAACTTGTTGGGTATAAAATAAATATATTAAAGTCTATAAAAGTCTATACAATAGCATCAAGTAGAATATGTAATTTAAAAAACAATAGCCATTCCCGGTGCCTGCCCGTGTCAAAAACAAAACAAAACAAACAAAAAACACAACAGCCATTACAATAATAACAAAAATATGAAATATAGATAAATATAACAAAATATGTTCAAGATTGCGACGTAGGGAAAAAAAGTTGAAAGATATTAAAAACCCAAATAAATAGTGGATAGAAGTGAATCAGAATACTATGCATCATTAAGATATCAATTGTCCCTAAGCTGATCCGTAGCAATAATTCAAATGAGAATTTCAAAAGCGTTTTCATGGAGGTGCAAAGAACCACAAATTGCCAAGATTCTCTTGAGGAAGAATGAGCAGGAGGTTTCAAACTTTTCCCAAGTTCTGATGACCTTATTTTAAAACCATACTAATTAAAACAGCCTGGTACTGGCAAAGGGATAGACAGATTAAAGGAAAAACAAAAACTAAAGAGCCCAGAAAAAAGAGTCAGACAAATGGAAATTTAATACATGGCAGAGCAAGCAAATAAGATCAGTGGGTATTGAAACAATTATTTATATGGAAAAAATTGAATCTACCTCATATCATATAAAAATCTATTTCAGGTGGGTTTAATATTTATATGTAAATGATAAAACTTTAAAACTTATGGAAGAAAATGTTTAAAGGCAAAACTAAACTTTCTAGAACATATTTAAGAGGTAAAACTTTAAACTTTTAATAGAAAATATAGAATAACAAGAATAAAACACCAAATAATTATGCTGAAATAGGGAATTTAATAAATAAGACAAAGAAAGTATAAAAGAGAAAGGAAGAGATTGATAAATTCAACATCAAAGATCATTCGTAAAAAAATCATAAAGGGAGTGAAAAGACAAGCCAAAATCAAAGAAAGATATTTGCAATGTGTATAAGTGACAAATATCATCCAGAATTAAACCTATTAAAAATCAGTAAGAATAAAAAACAAACCAAGAGTCAAACAGACAAAAGACATGGACAGCCATTTCACAATGGAATATAGTCATCCTCATTAGTAATAAACAAATGTAAATTAAAATCATGCTAAGCTATATCATCTAACACCCACCAGATTGACAAAAATTTAAAACTCTGGCAATGCCAAGCTTTGGCAAGAAAGTGAAACAATGTGAAATCTCCCTGCTGCTGGCAGGGTAAATTGATGCAACTTTAGAAAACAATTATTTAGAAAAATTAAAAATGTACATATCTACATTCCTAATAAATACTCCAGCAAATATATATAAAAATATTTATGACAGCATTGTTTGCAAGGGGAAAGCCCTGGAATCAACACAACTGTTTATTCATAAGAAAATGGATAAATATCCTTGCGGTATATTCCTGTAAGTTTCACATAGTACTAAGCGAAAAAGTAAGTCATGCAAAAATATGGACAGCATGAGTACATTTATTAAAAAGTCAAAATGAGGTAAAACTAAACAATATATTGCTTAGGGATAAACATATCTGCAATAAAATGATAAAGATAGGCAAGGAAATATTTAACACAAAATTAGAGAGAGTGGGGGGAGTGAAGCAATTAGAAAGGGGTTCAGGGAAAACCAACAAATCTCTTAGGCTTAAGAGTCACCCCCAAAAGAGCCTCTTTTGTTGCTCAGATGTGGCCTCTCTCTCCAGCCAACACAACAAGCAATCTCACCACCCTCCCCCTGTCTACATGGGACATGACTCCCAGGGGTGTGGACCTTCCTGGCAATGTGGGACAGAAATCCTAGAATGAGCTGAGACTCAGTATCAAGGGATTGAGAAAACCTTCTGGACCAAAAGGGGAAAGAGTGAAATGAGACAAAGTATCAATGGCTGAGAGATTCCAAACAGAGTGGAGAGGTTATCCTGGAGGTTATTCTTATGCATTGAGTAGATATCACCTTGTTATTCAAGATGTAATGGAGAGGCTGGAGGGAACTGCCTGAAAATGTAGAGCTGTGTTCCAATAGCCATGTTTCTTGAGGATGATTGAATAATGATATAGCTTTCACAATGTGACTGTGTGATTGCGAAAACCTTGTGTCTGATGCTCCTTTTATCTACCTTGTCAACAAACGAGTAGAACATATGGAATAAAAATAAATAATAGGGGGAACAAATGTTAAAATAAATTTAGTTTGAAAAAAAAAAGGGGTTCAGGAGGGCTTCCAAAGTAGTGCTAATGTTCTATTACTTAAGTTAGGTGGTGCCTGCACAAGAATCTTATTATTACTCTTCAAACTGTATTTATATACCGTATAAAGTTTTTTTTTGTATGTTCTATAAAATCTTCCCTATAAGAAGCATCCATCTACTTTTTATTAATGGTTTTATCAGGAATGGGTGTTAAATTTCACCAAATGCCTTTCACCATTATTGGAGATCATCCTGACATTTCTCAATTGACATATTAATATGACCAGAGAAACACATTTCCTAATATTGAACCATCTCTGTATTGTTGGAATTAATCTCTTTTGGCCAAGGTAAAAATGGACTATTGATTTCTTTTGCAATTGTATTTTTTAGCATTTTTACATTAATACTAAGTGAGAATGGTCTATAGTTTTACATTTTCTTTTAAAGGACAGTCTTTAACCTCTACTACTTAGTTTATCAGTTTTAAATATTATCAATTGTTTCCTCAGTGGAAAGATAAATCAATACAATCACATTCCTTCCCACTTCCTCTCCACCCCTCAATGCATAACTATTTACATTCTATTCTGCTACTCTGTCTACAATTCCTGTAGTCTTCATATATAAGTAGATTTAGTGCTCACCCTTGCTTCTTTTCCATGGCTTCAAAAAATAATGGAACAAAATTCAGAACTTTAAGGAGATAATGTTAAGAATATCTAGGCAGCTGAAGTCAATATCAAATATCTAAGTTCCAAACTACAGGTTTAACAAAATATGTTTAATATTAATCTATCTGCTAAAAGCAGGATATTAGTTGATGTTAGAGCATTGCTTGTTCATAAACATTATCCAATCTGTCTTTTGTAACTGTATGTATTCACATGCATTATCCTATAAACATTTCAATGAATCAAAGTTGTGATTGTAAGCATGATTCTTAACTTCTTATACTCTCTATGAACATTTTCACAAATTATGCACAATTCCCATTGATATTAAAGGTTTTTTTTAAATACTTTTTATTTTGAAATACTTTCAAACTTACAAGACAGCTGCAAAAATAATACCAGAGAACTCTAACATAGTCCCTCTACCCTGACTCTTTGCGCTGGCCTAGAGACCCATATCCACCAATATATAACATGTTGCCACATATCTATTTATCAATCTATCCATTCAACTGTCCAAACATCCACCTGTCAGCCAGTCTATCTACTTTCTAAATATTTGAGAGGAGGTTGTACATATCATGCGCCTTGAATATTTAATTCTTCCATGTATATTCCCTAAGAACAAAGATATTCACTTATACAACCACTTTACGTACAATTATCAAGTTAAAAGATATGGAACACTTCATGAATTTGAATGTCATCTTTGAGCAGGGACCATGCTTATCTTCTGTATTGCTCCAATTTTACTATATGTGCTGTCAAAGCGAGCAATATCAATGGGTTTTCTTAATGCAATTCCTTATATTGAGAAAGTTTGCCAAGTAAAACTTATTTGGAGAAAAGATCTGACTTTTAAAAATCCTATCACCCTTCATGCTTACCTTTTTCAGAAACTAGATTGGAAAATGTCAAAGACTTGACGTTTTCCAGATGCAGTTATTACTTACTATTATTAAGAGAATAAGTGTTATTACTTATTCTTTTAAGAGAAAAAACAAGTTACTTATATTAATCCATTCTATTTGATATTATCCCTTTCAAGGGTTAGAAGCTATATGGCTATTCAGAAATTCACTGACTTACAAAATTTCATCCCAAATGCAACTAAATTATTCAAGTATTTACAAGTTATTTCCCAGCATTCTTGTCAAGAATCAATCATCATTTAAAATTTGAATAATTTAGAATTCAGATAGCCTAATGGGGCTCTGAGCATCACCTTGCTCACTACAGAAGATTTTTATATTTCATCTTTTGAAGTTTCTTATTTTCAATAAAATGGCCAAATTAGACATTACCAGATACTGGGCATGAAAAGTTTTCAATTAGTTCTTTTCAATTTAGAGGTTACTGAAAAAAAAAACAAACAAAATTTAATGTACAACTCTTAATCTATATAGCTTTTTGGTACTTATTTTTCTCCAAATCTACAAACTCATGGGTCATGAATCTTAATGGTTTCTTAAAATTCACTTTCATTCATCTTTCATTTCTAAATGACATTGTTGCAATTCCAGGTGGAGAATGATAATGAATTCCCTGTAATGTAGAAAAGGGATCTCAATAGTCTGTTTGCATCGTTACTTTTTATTCCCAGAATTGTTCCTATACTGGAGATAAAACAGTTTTTTTTTTTTTTCAATGTTGCTTGGAAACATTTACCAAGTTTCAACTACATTTGTTCAAAATTAAACTCACAGGTTAACTAATGAATTCCATGTGAGCTCATAATCAGTTTTTTATGCTATGGGGTACATTTATCATTAACTTATTGCCTTGGATCAGCACGGATTGAATGACATGAAGTTCCATCCTCACAAGAAGGTAACACACAAGTTCCATGAATTGAGTTGTGATTAACTCAAGAGTTTTTAACTTGTTACTCTGACTTGGGTAGGCCTTAAAATTTTTTTTTGAAGTCCCTTTAAAAATGGAAGAAAAAGTGCTGGAGACACAGGTTCAATTTCCAGAGCCTGCCCATGCAGGAAAAAAAAAAAAAAGGAAGAAAAAGCACGGACTTCATTACTTGTAGGTGACATCTCTAATCGAATATGACACTATTTCCCTTTATCCATTTTGTTCAACTTTGTATCATTAGTGCTTGGAAAAGTGTTTCGCACATAGCAGGCATTCAGAATGTATTTGCTGAGTGAAAGAAAGGATGAATGGATATATACTGAATTGGATCAATGGGTGGATAGAAGAGACCAAATGAGGCCTCCCCAACCTCTACAAAACAACAGCAACTGCTGATGGATCAATTAGCATTCAAGATGAACTCTATTTACCTCCCTGGACAGAGGTTTTATTCTGGACTCATTCTTTCTGATCATTCAGTGGAAGACATGTATATTAAATAAAGCACTCTAATCAAAGAAGCCTATCTTGTTCAGTGTTCTCATCAAAATGATTTGTTTATTTTTGCATTGTGATATAATTGAGAAAACTATTTTTTTTAATATCTAAGTTTCTATAAGACTCTTAAACAAAGGAAATCAATGTTCTTGCTGTTACAATTAGGGACCATTCAAGATTTCCTTCTTTCTCATTAAGTACAAATATAAGTCAAATTAAAATAAGAGCTCCTCCCTTCATCAAGGACTATAGAAAGTATTTTATATCAACCATGTTGTAATATTTTAAAGTACAGATAATTAAAACCTCAGCATGCTGCCATCCAAATCACATATAACAAAATAGTAAAACCTTATACCATATTTCAAAGTACCAGCCACTGAACTCCTGCCTCCCCTTCCTTTCCTTCTCTGGCATGCCTTTACTGAGGATGTGGAATGTGGCAGGCCACTTGTACACAGTGGGGAAGAAAAAGTGAACAGATAATTTGTTCTGTTCAATATGCATGCAGATGAGAAGGGCATAAGGACAAGTAAACAATTACCTACAAAATATGACAAGCCCTCACTAAAATAAAGGAATCATGCTCCTCAAATTTTGGTAGACTGCCTGTAAATTGAGATAAACATTTATTTCTGCCTGGTCCTAGTTTATTCCAGCAATGTTTTCATGGTAATCCTTTCTCTTCTAGGTCCAGATCCTACTGTTTAAATACTTATTTTTATTCATTTCAAAGGGGGTTCCCTTAAGAGATAACATCACTTTCTATAAAAGGTTTTTATAACAATCCTATGGGTCTAGTAAAAAATAATTTGATCACCCATTCTAGAAATATTTATGGAGAATGAATCATCCAGGCACTGGGCTAGGGGTCAATTTTAGTGCTACCATGGCTAGAGGTTACAACCCTTTGTCAGGAATCCTTAGCATATTTTTAAAAAATCGCTATTAGACACAGAAACAAGGACAAATAAATGTGCAAGGCGAGAGTCTGCTGGAGGTCAACAAAACTCAGATGGGGAACTCTGCTTAGAATGGAATAAGCAGATTTGAAAGAAATGCCAGATGAAAAATTTATCCATATGATGCACCATTCCACAAAATATTTGAGGTGGTTTACAAAAATATATACAATTCAATATGGTGAATAAATAATTTACGGAGTCAGGACAGAGAAGTATGAATAAGCAAATAATAAAGGTAGGAGTAAATTTGTGATTTAGAGACACATACTGAAATTCATTTATAGTTACTGGAGAATGCCAAACACAAAATTGAAGAGTAACTCCAATGAACCCTGTTCAACACACTTTTCACTTAACAAATAGGATGAACTCAGTGTAAAGAAAACTGAAAGGCATTTATAAAATGACTGACTAGTGTGAGAACCAGCAGAAAGAGGAGTCCCAAATTCTTTTAGAAGAATAACAATAAACACTTATGGAGTCTGTAATAATGTTGAAAGGGTAAGGATGGGACAAAAGGTTGGGATAAATATGCTAATATCCCAATATAGTGATGTATCCCTATCTGATGTAGCCAATCAGAAACTAAGATGTGGCACACTGCTGTTTTGGTATGCTGTATGGCGGGTGTCATGGTCAGGTTCATGTGTCAACTTGGCCAAGTGGTGGTACCTGTTTGTCTGGTTGGGCAAGTGCTGGCCTGTCTGTTGCCATGAGGACATTTCATAGAATTAAATCATGATTCCATTTGTAATCAGCCAAGGGCAGTGTCTTCTGCAATGAGCAATGCTGGCTTCAGTGGTTTCCTCTATGTTTTCAGTGGCCTTCTCTCTCAGCTTCTGTGCTCTCTATTTCATGCTCTTATAAAGGACTTCAGTAAGATGCTTAAAACCCACCTGGAGCCCGCTTCAACTGAAATAACCTAATCCAAAGGCCCCCCTACAACAGGTCCACATCCACAGGAATGAGCAAGTTTTAAAAATATGATCTTTTCTGGGATCCACAAAACCTCCACACACCACAAGTACTATACTTTTTACCCATTCTCACACCCCACCCCCACCCCAGAAAAAAAAACTAACTCCAGGGCTTGCAAGCTTAGGCAATCACAGGGAGGCTTCAGAGGCAGTTAAATATAACAAATAACTGTTAAATCCACTGTACCCCTCTCTAGTAGTTTTTCCCAAGCTCTGTGTTTTATCACTATGTGGTTCATGCAACTAATATGCCTTCATGAAAACAATGCTTTAACTTTTGAAAGAGCATCACTTATTATTCTAAGATTATTCTCAGTTTTTATTCTTTTCAGTAGCTCGTTATAATTATTATCCCAAAGCAAAAACAAAAAACACCTGCTGTATTATGCATAATTTTCTATCAACTCGTCTGTAGCTTTAACTACTGATTTCTTTAGAAAGGGATCAAGCAAACTATTAGTCCACATAGGAACTGTGAAAATAGATTTAATAGATGAGAATATTTTCATTTCAAAGTATTTTTCGTTTCTTCACCTTTTGCAATTATGGAGTACCAAATCCTTTTTGGTATTCCCCATATATTTTTCATAATTATCTTTTATATTTATTGGGGAAATATCTGAGCATTTGTCACAAAAAGTACAAGAACAGACATATACATGCATACACACATATACATACTCACTACAGATATTATGGTCCTGTATATTTTAGGAGATTCAAGTTTCCATTCTTCCATTCTCTAAAATTCTGAATCCACTGCTTTCTCTGTTTATAAATTGACACACTGATCATAAGGTAGAAAAATGACCTGAAACAAATAATTTTTGTGCATTTTTCATGATATATTGGATGAGATCAGGCTCTGAAACTGCAGGAATGAAGGTTTGGGTCATGCCAGGCAAAGAACCATGGCCAGCAGAAGTGCTTGCTGAGGGTAAAGGGAACACAGAATGAGTAGTGGAAGGAGGTAGTGATAAATAAGAACTACGACCATGTGATCAGTTACAGAAACGAGGACTTTAATGCTGTTTTATTCATGTTATACTAGTTAAGTTGTAAGATATCAAGTTTAAGAATGATTACTCAAGGACTTGCACCTTATTCTGGAGAGATTTAATGTGTTTCCGGTTATATGCAGGACAATTGAGTATTGTTAGGTGAAAGACAAATATGTGTGTTTTATTGTTTTTTATTTAGAAATTAGGTATGGTTTAAGGTGATGTGTATACCTGCCAAGTTGACAAGGGGTGGACTGTCATGGTCAGGTTCAGGTGTCAACTTGGCCAAGTGGTGTACCTGTTTGTCTGGCTGGGCAAGTACTGGCCTGTCTTTTGCCAGTAGAAATTCTGTGAAGACATTTCATAGAATTAAATCATGATCACATCAGTTGCATCCACAGCTGATTCCATTTGTAATCAGCCAAGGGGGTGTCTTCTGCAATGAGTGATGCTTAATCTAACCACTGGAAGCCTTTTAAGGAGGATTCAGAAGAGACAGGCTCTTTTCCTGCTTCAGCCGGCAAGCCTCTCCTGTGGAGTTCGTCCAGACCCTCCATCAGAATTATCAGCTTCACGGCCTGCCCTACAGATTTTGGACTCTACATTTCCATGATTACATGAGACACTTATAAATTTTATATTTATGAGCATTTCCTGTTGATTCTGTTTCTCTAGAGAACCCTAACTAATACAACGGGGGTCACATTTCATTATTTTTCCATGTGAGTGTCCCGTTATTGCAGCACCATTTGTTAAATTATTTTTTTGTTTGCTTCTTTTGGGAAGGGCATGGGGGTCTTATGGCTTTTGACAAGGAGATGTGCTTTGGGAGTTTGAGGGACAACCATGAATCTTACATATTGTGAGACCAATAAAAACAGGCACTAAAAAAACAGGAGGCTTTTAATTCCAAAGGGGGTCTGCGTAGGAGTCAAACACAGGAATTGGAAGTAGTTAGGGAAGGCACAACTAAAGAGTAATAACCAGGAGTAAGACTTATAGTGGGTCTGGCATTCCCTCAATTCTAGTAGAATCAGATTTTTTGGGGGGGGTACATGGTCCAGAAATTGAACCTGAGTCTCCTGCATGGATGGCAGGCAAGCATTCTACCACTGAACCACCCAGGCATCCTTACAGCCAGATTTTGCTCCACATGCACACCATTCTGGCACATTCTTAGAAGAGGCATTATAATAGACATGTAGTTTTGTAACCCTAAAGTAATAACATGTCTACCAGGAGTGGGTGAGGCTCCTTAGGATCATTCACAGCTAAAAGGTATATGGATCTAAGAATCCAGGAGTCTACATGCAGCCAAATGACATATGAAATCTCAATTTTCAGTCTTTCACAACAAGGTCCTTGTTCTGGGAGCAGGAAGACACAGTCGGGAGACTACATATCGTGTCAATCTCCTCTACCATTATAACTAGTACCAATTCAGAGGAAAGAAGTAACACATAGCCTCAGCTGGCAATAGGATTAAAGTATCCTTCAAGGCCTAAGATTCAGTAGCCAGTCATTGCAGAGCTCAATGTTTCCAAAACTATCAAATCTGGTGCTCCCCCCAAGCCGCTGCCTGCAGGATGATTCCAGAATAGGAGAGTTGTCCCCTAGTCACAGCTTCCCTCCTTGGTTTTCTTCACAAAACATACTCTTATCACTGTTTCCATGGAACTGATGTAGTTACTCTACAATAATGTCTCACACTGATGAAATAATACTTAAGAGTTCAAATAAACAGAATTCTAATTAGCATTAACTCCAATATTTTTATTTAAAATCTTCTCACTTAAAGTCAAAATGATATCTTAAGGCCATTGCAGCACAGTAATTTTCCCAGATGAAGAAGCAGCTTCATTTTTGGAAAAACTTACTGCTAGATTTTTTTTTTTAATTAAAATACATGGATTGTTTTCATTACAAACTCTTCCTAAATATTTCATGTGTTTTGTACTTTATTTGCTGTACTTATCTTCATAGTGTACATATTATTCAAATATTCTCAACAGATGGTCTCAAGTGCTACATATAGCATTAAATGAATGGGTTGGAAAACAAATGAGTCAAGGATTAAAATATTTTACAGCTTATAAATCATGAAAGATGTTCAATAACAGTACATTAATAAAAAATCTTTGAAAGTAAGCATAGAAACATTAAATGACACTACTGAATCAAATAGCAACTATTTATGATAAATGTTATTTCTTAAAGGAGGTGTTTGTCCTGTCTGGTCTCACAGGGTATAACCTAAATTAACCCGAGGCTGACAACTTGGTTGCCAGCAAGCCTGGCCTCCTGTCCTTTCAGCCAAGTCCTGTAGCTTTCCTGTCATTTCCCCCCCTCATTAATTCCTCATCATAACTAGGAAAGGAAATAAAACTCATAATTTTGTTACTTTTCAAACTGTCCTTAGCAAAATTTTGCTGAAAGAGGTTGGAACTACAGGTTCCAATTGAGGATTCTCAATTAACTGTGATAATCTGTTTTCTCTAGTTCCCTAATACTAGGTTTCTATTATATGCTCATCTAATGTTTGGAATTGACATTTTCATTGAGAGTTTGCACAACGATTTCAAAAAACAAAAAACACCCAAACTCAATTTTTGCCTGTGTTCCGAAGTCTTTGAACCCGTTTCATATTATTAATGTATAGTTCCAGACATTATTCCACTGAGAAATAAAGACTCTCCCATTAGATGTTCTTTCTCACACTACCCTTATTTTGAATTCTATTATTTAACCTAATGCATAACGACGTTCTCCTTATCATTTACTGTTTCTGATATCTGATGCAAGACCTAACAAGACTTTTAAATTTCATTCTAGATTTCCCTAGGTTGCTGTCACCTGGCCAAAGGTCTCAATGCAAATCAAAATAAGAACTTGACCCACTTTTGATTGCAAGAGGAATGTAAGCTTTTTATAATCACTATGCTATTTGACTAAGCAAGTTAATACCATAGTAAAGTTACAAAGTGGCGTTAAGTGAAACCTCTCAGCAAGTCATCAGCCTGCTCCATTTGTTATAGTAAAGTCCATTACACAATTTCAGCCATATATTCAAAACTCTATTCTACCAAATTTCATGTGTGGTTAGGCTCAGTATTTCCTTTTATATGCTAATATCTTTTAAATCAAAGGCTTCTGTGAGGCTGAGAAAGACACCCTCCTTAACCAAATGTGCAAAGACAATCAAATCAGACCAAATAGAATATTCTGATAATTTTCTATTAAGGCCCATATTTATTTTTTTTCTCCTCAACCACAGTAACACATTTATCACACAAACAAAACACATCACACCAATGAATCAATAGTACTTATAATGTATCTACTGTGCATAATTCATGTGCATACCTCAGGCTCATTCTTCCAATATGAAGCTTCATCATACTTGAATATAAAGTTTCTTCAAAATATAAAATACTCATTTCATTAAAAAAAAAAACTAAAACTATAGATTCAGAAATTAAATTAGAAACTTGCAAGAAAAATTATAGTTAGCCAAGAAAAGTGTTCTTTCTCTAAACTACATTAAACTAATAAAAGGAGAGAATTTAAATGTACATAAGAATCACCTGAAGGCTTGTTAAATCAGATTTCTGGGTTCTACTCTCAGAGTTTCTGATTCAGTAGGTCTAAGACAGGGCCTGAAAATTTGCATTTCCTACAAGTATTCACAGGATGTTGACATTGCTGATCTAGTGACAACACATTAAGAACCACTGAGAGAAACCTACAACCTCCAGATGGCTTCCTGGACCAGATAAGTCCTGAAACCTAGAGGGTTCAGCCTCTCCAGAACATCAGATAGTTCCATCTTCCTACCCCATATTAGTGACAGACACTTCCAATATGAAAAAGTTAGAATGGCCAAACACCCTAAAGAGAGGGATAGAAGGATTAAAGTTGATGGTGGAGTTAAATGAGAAGATAGGATTTAACAAATGAATATGATTGCTGAATCAATAAATTGATATCTCTTTTAGTCTCCAGTATCTTAGAGTAGCTAGAAGTATAAACCTAAAATTGTGGAATTGTAACTCATGTCAAACTCTGAGATATGTTCTACAACTAATTGTGGTGCTGTGCTTTGAAATTTATTGCTTGTTTGTATGCATGCTATTTTTCACAAAAAAGAAAGAAAACTGTCAATTGTCATGATAAAAAAATACTTAAGCCTTCTATTCTGTTATATTCTGGAGCAG
>PVIY010025253.1:0-36956 GCA_004026745.1 Myrmecophaga tridactyla
ATCGGGAGCAGCGAACTGACTGCAAGACGACGACCCCGGGCCGTGAGCCGGCGCAGAGGGCAGCGGCCTCGGGGCGGACCTCAGGAGCTTGCCGCCGTCTGGCTCGGGGTGGCGTGGGCGGGGGTCAGGCCAGCGCGCTCACTTCTGAATACAGCCCGGTGCCCCGGCCCAGCGTCCCCGTACTAGGTTCACTCCGCGCCGGGCCAGAGCTCCACTCCTTCTGCCGCGGGGCGCGCCCCGCCTCTCATTTTATAGTCTCGGCCCTGCTCCCCACCCCCATTCCCTCCCGTGGGGGCGCGCGCGCGCCCGCCCCGCGTCACACAGCTCCAGGTGGCGTAGCCATTCCCCGCCCTCCGCAGCCGGCCCCAGCCCCCCGCCGCTGGCCCCGCCCCTGCCCTGCCCCCCGACGCCATTGGACAAGTCCCGCCTGCTCACGTCCTGACGGGCAGCGGAGGGACGGGCTCCAGACTGACCAATGATCTGACGGTCTGAGTGACTATGGGCGGGATTAAGATAAAATTTGGAAAAGGATTGGGGCAGAGACGTGCCAGTGAGGATGAGAAGAGTGGGTGGGGTGGGGCGGCTGACCCCTTGGTCCAGGCGGAGAGCGCGGAGGGAAAGGGGGGAGGGGAGCGAAGCAGGTGCAAAGCGGCGGGGGAGAATAGGGAGGAGAACCCCGGGCCTGGGGAGGAAGAGGAGAGTTTACAAAAACTGTCCTACCCGAGTGGGACTGTAGCCGACGAAAATCCCACTCGTGGGCGAGCTACCACCTCAACCTCCAGCCCACCCTAGGGAAGACTAGAGAAAGGGCGAACTGTGACAGAGACTTGTGCATCCGATTAACTGATCACTAATTACCTCAGGGGCCTAGGTTAACTGCCACCCAGAGACTGAAAACTGCAGAACCCAAAGCTGCCTTGGTAGGCTGGGGGTGGGGATGGGAGCCCACCCTCGCCACACCTCCCGCTCAGGTGACAGTTTAACTGCCTCCCCATTCCCACATCAGATCTCCCCGTGCGACACGACAGCAACTCGGAGATGTGGCTTGAGACTATAAAAATCACATTTTATTCCCCATGTCCCACCCCAGGCCTCAGTGCCCAGGGTGTGGTGAAACGGTGCCAGATTGCGTATGAATCTAATATACATGTGCATGCGTGTCAAGTACCTACTTTAACACACGTACACACATTAAACACGGTTTCTTCCTGTGAAGTGCGTTTAAAATAATTTTCGGCTGAACTATGTGCGGTAAATAGGGTGTGGAGAGAGGAATTCAAGGGAGACGGGTATCCTGGAGGGCGGACCTTCTTTCACAACCTGCGGCAGAAAAATACGCGAAGTTACACTGGGCGTGGAGTTGAGCGTCCCCCTCTGCTAAAAATATTACTCATAGGTAGCAACGACGCCTGATTGGTCACGCTTCTCCCTTAGCAACCAGACGATTGGTTGTCTGGTATCCAGGAGACAGACGTCAAACTCCGACTGGGAAAAGGGGTAAGTCTTGGGGAAGGAGGTTGGGGGAGGATGGAAGGGGGAGAAAGAAGCAATGAATGAAACGCCCATCGCTTGGCCTTCCCCTTTCCCCTTTCCCCTGCACACAAAGGAGCTCTTCCTGGAAAAACACCAGTTGTGGTGTCGCCTTAACCCTCGAAACTGAGAGGCCTGCGCTCTCAGCCTGTTATGAGGAAATTAACAGCAACTCCATTGAGTGGGGTGTTCGCGGAGCTGGCCTGTGGAGAACAGCTGTGCCTCTCACGCACAAACTCGCTTCACGTGTTAGGCCTAGAGCTTTTTGCTTCACGTAAAATCTGGATGTAGCCTTATCCTCCATCCTGATCCCCTCTCCCCCCCACCCCCGCTCCTCTCTTTTTAGAAGAACTGCTTTGAGAACGGGTATTTCTGAAGTCCCAGTGTGTGCGCGAAGGAGAGGGGAGGTGCGTGTGTGGAGGGGTCCGGAGACTGATGTCAGGTTTATTGCACAGATTCTAAAACTCAGTGAGCGTCTTTTAAAAACATACAGGTTTTACTCAATGACTTTAAATTCTGATTTTTCAGTGTTTGGGTCTTTAGTCGTAAACAAAGAAGAGTGTGATTTAACTGTGAAAATCTGGCAAACATTTTAAATTAAAATGCTCCATCTACATCAGCAATTTTGTAATATAAATTATTCCGTGTTTTCTTCCTTTTGCTCATCTATATTTTCTAGTTTTCTGTAGTGAACATTAATTCCATTAGTAAAAAATGAGTTATTTTAAATTTTATAATTAGTTGGGCACAGAAATTGCAAGAAACTAGTATATTTTGGAAATGACTTAAGCAAAGAAACTCTTGATTTTTCATGTGTCGCAGAAGCATAATTTCCCTTACTATTAAATAAGGAAAATTACTGTACCAAACATGCAGAACTGCAAGACCATGTGCTGGGCCATGTGTCTTGATTTGTGTTTTGTAAAATAAATCACTATAATTAGGGAGCATATTAGGCTTGGCTGAGATTACAATTTCAAACTAAAGATAGACTAGTAGTAATTTTGTCAAGCCTATACTTTTCAAGAATTTTCTAAAGGTAAGGCACAATTCTCTTTTTCTGAATGACCCCTATCCATAACCCCAGGCTTAAAATATGAAAGCAGTAAACAGATAAGTACTGATTAGATATCAGTAACAGCAGATAGAATTTTAAAATCAGAAATGTAGTTGTCTACAATTAGTGAGGTTTTGCTATTCAGCTGTTCAGATCAGGAGTACAAGGAGGTTTCAAACCAAATATGAACACACACACAGTGGTTTACTGGAAAAAGTATTGCAGCTAGGGGATTGAGAAACTAGGGTTTCATCTCTGGTTTTATCACTTTTTTATTTCCTTGCCTATGAAAATAGATTAGATAATCTCTAACATTGCTTTCAATAAAAATTCCTCATTTACAACTTGATGCCCCTAAAGTAAATAATATGGTTCTTTGTCAAACATAGTTTGCAAAGAAAAGGGAAACCAGTTTAACATCCTTGGACTATAGCCAGTCACAGGGTTTAAAATTTCCTTTATCCAAGTTCTGTTCTCTAAAGGACTCCTTCTTATGGCTTATTACTATTTAACATTTACTTTGGAATTATACAGTGGAGTAGATTATTAAATTATTAGAGTTGTGGAGAAAAAAACAATTTGTAACTGGCTCCAGATGATATCACCACCAAGAGGTAGTTCTTTCCCTGGACAAATGATAGTAACTGAAAACCGCAGCCCTTGTTTTTTCATATCTTTGTACCCCACACAATTCTTAGAGGGATGCCTTTCATAAAGGTATTTACTGTTTGATAGATGAATAAATTCCAGTATCATTGTAAAATATAGTTCTTGAAAGAGCCCTGAATTATTACTTCACACACTACACACTACACACTCACAAATACCCCTGGGTTAATTTCTGAGAGATATGTCCTAAACTTTCTAATTCTTATTCTGTTTCCTTGTAAACTGAGATGGCACTACAAGGGAACCGCCATCACATGATATGTACGTACTAAGGCTCATTTCAATTCTAGAGAATTGACCCTTTATCTGAAAATAAAGGCAACATACAAATGTAATGCTCTTTTTATCATTATTGTTATTTCAGTCATGCAGCACAAGCCATGGCATACACATTTTAAAAATCATTAATATAAAACAATCATAAACTAAATCATTGGGTTATTAAAGGCCAAGTAAACCTATTTTTTAGTTTAAACATTTCTTGAAAGTGCTGCACTTAGGATTGAGGAAACCTCAGTGTGGTTTCCTATCGCTTCTCATTTGGGTTAATAGAAGGGGACCATACATTCTCCAAAACAGACGGGCACACGGACATTAAAAGATAACTAGATAATACCGAGCAAACCCATTTATCTTTGAAACAGGAATTCTACTGAAGCAACTTGGTCTGATAGGAGAAGGTCTCCTTATAACTTGCCCACTGCCTATTATCTTGGTGAACAAAGGTCCAAACTAAATCTGGAAATTTCCTTCCATTGATCAAGGATGAGGATTTTGATCCTGGCAAGAGACTAGTGCAGATTCTAGGAGTGATATCGTGTTCAGAACATTCTAAGTACAAACAACATTTAAAGTTCTCATGTTATTAGAGTACTTTAAATATATAAACTCTGTACTTCATCCATGGCACACTATGCTAAGGAAAATGAAAGTGTGCTACTGTAATTATACATAAATTTAAAGCATGTGTTGTCTCAATTATTATGCAGTTTTGCTTACAAAAATACAGTATTATGTATGTATGTACAAATATATACATACATGTGCGTACATATACACATATTTTGTTAACCAGTAGGGGTGGCATTGTGACACTTGTTCTGCCAATGAGACATAAACAGAAGTCAGCTGGGGTGATTTCTGAGAAAGCTTTTGCTTTTTTTATTAATGGAACTTGTTTCTTTTACTATTGCTGTGTGACAAACTATCCAAAATGAAGTGGCATAAAACAACCATTTTTTTAATGGTCTTGGGTCCTGTAGGTCAGGGAATTCAGACAGGACACAGGGGAATGGATGACTTCCTTCAGCTGGGAAACCCAAAACAGCTGGGGGCTGGAATCATCTGGAGCACAGCTGTCCAGCAGAACTTTCTCCAGTGATGGAGAAATTCTATACCTATGCTGTCCAATGTGATTGCCACCAGCTACATGTGCGTGAAGAAGCTCTTGAATCCACCCTGTCCAACATAGGAATCACTGGCCAGATAGAGATATAGGAAGTTAAATTTAAATAAATTAAATAAAATTTAAAATTTTGTTCCTTAGCCCCCACCTGAGATGCTTAATGTCTAGCACCTGGGGATACGATGCCTCAAAGGATGGGCTCAGCCGGCACTGCCAGCCAGAGCACCTACAAATGACTTCTGAACTCTCTTTGTGGCTTGGGCCTCTCATGGCAAGGCAGTTGGATTCTGAGAGGGACCATCCGAACAGGGAGTTTCTGGAGAGTCAACGTTCTGAGAGACATACTGGAAGCTACATGGTCTTTTGTGACCCAGCCTCAAGAGTCACAAAGCACTACAAAGCATCGCTATTGGTCGAGTGGCCACAAGCCTTCCCAGATTGAACGGGAGAGGACATAAACACCAACTCTCAAGAGATGAATGGCAAATAATTTCAGACCATTTTTAAAAACCTCCACTGGGATGCTTCCATCTTCTTGCCTTAACATGGATCTGATGGCAGGACCTGCATCAGCCTTCTTAAAACCAGGAAGAAAATGCAAGATAATTGCAGAGATGGGGCTCTGAGTAATGCTAGTAATTGCTTAGATCTGTATCTCTTTTTAAGGGAAGAAAAAAGACATTACTTTTAAACCATGTTGAATTGGTTGCTCTATGACTTGCAGCTGAAACACCAATTTAATATCTTTTAAGGAAACCTGAACTTGATTCTTAGAAAATCAGGATTTTCCTAGTTAAAAAATCTCAGGGCTGCTTTCTCATTATAAAACCTGGAAATGCTCACTGAAGAAAATATGGAACATACAGTTAGAAATAAAGAAGAAAATAGCCATTAGCCTTTATTTCACCATGCAGTGATAATCATCATAAAGCATCCTGCTCCATTTCTTTCTGAATAAATCTATATCACACATGCAGTTTTAGATCCTGCAATTCACTTAACATTAAACTGCTTTTGCTTTCCCCCGATGGTAAGCATTTGTCATAATCATCATTCTTAATGACTACATATTATATTCCAGTCTAAGGATTTAGAATGATTTATTTCATCATTGCTGGGCATGTTAATTGTTGAGAATTTTTCTGTATTAAAAATAATACTTAGGGACCGACCATGTCAACATGGAGAAATGCCTGTTCAACCTGAAGTTCGCTGCCAAAAGCTTAGCAGGAGTGCCAAGAAATGCGACAAGGAGAAGGCCAAAAAGGCCGAGATTAAAAAGGCCACTGAGAAAGGTCACATGGAAGTGGCGAGGATACACGCGGAAACGCCATCCACCAGAAGCACCAGGCGGCGAATTTCCGGAGAATGAGCGCGCGCGTGGCCGCCAGAGTGCAGACGGCGGTGACCAAGTCCATGGCCGGCGTGATCAAGTCAATGGACGCCACGTTGAAGCCCACGTACCTAGAGAAGATCTCGGCCCTGATGGACAAATTCGAGCACCAGTTGGAGACGCTGGACGTGCAGATGCAGCAGACCGAAGATGCGATGAGCAGCACAACGACGCTGACCACTCCCTGCAGCCAAGTGGGTATGTGCTCCAGGAGAGGGCAGACTCGGCGGGCCTCGAGTGGACGTGGAGCTGCCGCGGGGACTGACCGGCTCCGAGGGCGCGAGCGTGGCCTCGGCCGAGCAGAGGGAGCTGTCCCAGGACCGGCCCGCCTGCGGGATCGAGTGTGATGACAGAACCCACTCTGCGGCTGCCCGGCCGCAGCCACCTTTGGGTACTCAGAGAGCCACCCCTGCCCTCTGTATATTACGGAGCTACATGCGCTAGAAACGGAATATACCTGAATGCTGAAATGCTCTCTATATAAGATGCTTCTATCTTTGGGTTTACAGAGCTCACCAGATACATTAAGAAATGCCAGGCTTTCTCCACTCTTAACTGAATTTTGTAGTTCTGTATAGCTTGTGATGATGTGTGTTTTTATAGCTGCCTTGGACAAAACTAGTTAATTTGGTGTATATGAATCTTTCTCAAAAATTTCGTTAAAATTCTAGTTCCCCTGTGCACAATTTTCTGCGCAGAATTAATCAAATCCAAGGGGTTTCTGTTTTGTTTTTTAATTTAGTTTAACTGATAATACCTGCAATTACAGGTGATGCATAAAAATCAAAGAGGAGAGAATAATTACTTCGTTTGATTACGTGGCGATAAACACCTCATTGGACATACTTAACGGACAGTGTTGTTTCTATGTATCCCTTTGTTTTTTGGTCGGTTTTTTTTGCCATCAAAGCGAGAGTACAATTACTATTTTGTTCTCCTAACTTGTTTTGCATAATGCTCTTACTGCTTATGTTCTATACGTTTTTCACGTAACAATTGTCTTTGCAAAACTGAGGGGAAAAATGCCAGCTTCGTTTATGGGAAAAATTGATTGCTGATTTATATTTGCTATTTATTTTTAAAGACTTACCAAGCTCTCTAACATCTTTCTAGTTATTTTCCTATTTCTACCTTCCGCTTTACTTAGACTTCTTATAAAGCATGTTAATTAATATGTCACTCGCAATACTCACTCTAACATTGCCAAGGAATTGTTGATTGGTCTGAGAAAACCCTGGGACTGTGTGTTTACAGGTTTTGTTTTGTTTTGTTTTTAACAATCAAAAGTAGAAATAAAATTAGAACTGTATTTTAAGTTCTAATTACTTGCCTTGTTTATTTGTCTTAAACCAACAGCTGTTAGAGAACCTTGGAAATATAAGTTGAAGTATTTGACTTGGCGGTGCAAATAACTTAAATATACATCCAGCCAGTTGGAAGTCCCAGAAGAGGGAAAGAGGTAGGCTAGGACACCAAATGTAACTATAAGGCTAGAGCCCACCTGTGCTTCCTTCCATCTTCCTGGAAATAGTTGTGTATTTTCTGGCTGAAAAGTGCAGCAGTAGCCTCAAAATACGGAAAACAGTGACTTGCTTTTGCATTGGCAAGAATATTTATCTAAGTTAAAGACCTAAGGTTTTTTTTTTTAACTCCTTTCCCTCACTGCAAGATTTCTCCAAAATGTTTCAAAACAATAGTTCAAAACAAAATTATAGGGATTCTTCTGAGTCATTTAAAAGATTCTTAACCAAGTCTTCACCATTATAATATATTTTCTGGTGTAAATGAGAGTGTTTAAAAACAAAGCTGTTAACAACAGACGAGGAATAAACCTCATATTCTATACCTCTTGGTTATCTGCCCAGCATGATTTCTCTAGAAATCCCACGTTCCCCTCACCCTCTCGGTTCTAACAGAAACATCCCTGTGTGGGTTCAGCATGAGTCTAAACCCCTCTTTAGGCTGGAAAAAAGTAATTACAACTCAAAAATAGTCTTACGCTGTTGAATCCTTTGGTAAATTGAATACCCTTTTATAGTGCAGATATTCCCAACAAAATTAATATATTTTGTGAGATTAAATGATGTTTGTATATGCTTGAATTTTCCTGAAATATCATTCATTTCAAACTAGCTGAATGTACATTTTTATGGACCATAAATATTATTTTCAGAAGCACATTAGGTCCATGAATTATTTCCTCACTTTTATAGTTGATGAAATGCTAAAATGAAAATCACAGAAATTCATCAAATAAATAATTTTAAATTGAAAAAAAAAAATAATACTTAGTACGGGCCACAGTGGCTCAGTAGGCAGAGTTCTTGCCTGCCATGCCGGAGACCCGAGTTCAATTTCCGGTGCCTGCTCAAGCAAAAAAATAAAAAATAAATTTAAAAATTAATACTTAGCGAGCATCTTTACATAAAAATCTTTAAGCACATCTCTGATTATTTTCCTTGAATAGATTCCTATAAATAACTTATCAAGTCAAAGAGAAGGGACATTTTTAAGCCTCTTCATACATAATGACAATCCACTTTCTGGACTTTCTGGATTGCTGTCCTAGTTTTTAATCGTGTCTGTTTCATTACATCCTAGCCAACTTTGACTTTTAAGATTTTTTTTCCTACTCCTGGCTAATTTGAAACGTAAAAATGGTATCTCTTAATTGTTTTAACTTGTATTTCTTTTATTATATGTAGGGATGAACATGTTTTCACATATTTTCATCTCCTTGAATTACTCTTTGTATACATTTTCTGTCCATGCCATTTCTCCATATTTCTATTAGGGATCTTTTGTGTTTTTTTTCCTTCAATTTGTATGAGTACCTTGCATATTATATACCAAGTATGTGGCTGCACATGATTCTGATCATAAACTTCACTCTGGAACTTGCCCACATATTTTTCTGTTGTTATTTATTCTTGCATATGGTATAAGATATGAATCTAAATTTATCTTTTTTTAATTTTTAAATTAAAAAAATTATTACAAGAAAGAAACACAAACATTCTTAACATATAATCATTCCATTGTACATATATAATCAGTAATTCACAATATCATCACATAGCTGCATATTCATCATCATGATCATTTCTTAGAGCATTTGCATCAATTCAGAAAAAGAAATAAAAAGACAACAGAAAAATAAAATGAAAACAGAAAAAAAATTACACATACCATACCCCTTACCCCTCCCTTTCATTGATCACTAGCATTTCAATCTAAATTTATTTTAACATTTGTTCCCCCTATTATTTATTTTTATTCCATATGTTCTACTTGTCTGCTGACAAGGTAGATAAAAGGAGCATCAGACACAAGGTTTTCACAATCACACAGTCACATTGTGAAAGCTATATCATTATACAATCATCATCAAGAAACATGGCTACTGGAACACAGCTCTACATTTTCAGGCAGTTCCCTCCAGCCTCTCCATTACATCTTGAACAACAAGGTGATATCTACTTAATGCGTAAGAATAACTTCCAGGATAATCTCTCGACTCTATTTGGAATCTCTCAGCCATTGACACTTTGTCTCATTTCACTCTTCCCCCTTTTGGTCGAGAAGGTTTTCTCAATCCCTTGATGCTGGGTCTCAGCTCATTCTAGGATTTCTGTCCCACGTTGCCAGGAAGGTCCACACCCCTGGGAGTCATGTCCTACGTAGACAGGGGGAGGGTGGTGAGTTTGCTTGTTGTGTTGGCTGGAGAGAGAGGCCACATTTGAGCAACAAAAGAGGCTCTCTTGGGGGTGACTCTTAGGCCTAATTTTAAGTAGGCTTGACCTATCCTTTGTGGGGTTAAGTTTCATATGAACAAACCCCAAGACTGGGGTCTCAGCCTATAGCTTTGATTGTCTACACTGCTTGTGAGAATATCAAGAGTTCAACTTGGGGAGGTTGAATTTTCCCCCGTTCTCACCATTCCCCGAAGGGGACTTTGCAAATACTTTTCCACTCACTGATCAAATCACTCTGGATTCATCGGGGCATCACTCTGGACAAATCAACAAAATCTCATGTCCTACCCAAGGATCCATGTACTTATGTTGTTCAACCAACTATCTACATAAGTTATATTAGAAAATGCACTAGTCAAAGTATAAATTTTTTACCAAATAAACATTTTTTGTTTTAGTCTCACACATAAGTTGAAATTTTAAAGTATTAATTACCATCTATTTTCAGCACCCTGCAGTAATGACATTCCTTTGTTCTTCCTCACGCAAAAACATTTTTAAAATTTGTACATTTAGTCACTATCATTATACACTCTAGGCATTCCTAGATTATACCATCTCAATCTTTATCGTCTATCTTTCTTTGTTGCCCACACATTTTAAACATGTGATTTTGATGCTTAGAACCTTGATTTCTGATCTACTGTTTAACCTTTAACCTTCTGCCTGACTCCAAGGTTATCAATGCATGCTTTAAAAACAAACAGAAAAAAACAACAAAATAGGCAAAATAGAAGAGGTTCAATGATCTTCCCTCAGGCCTTTTTCTCCTTGACCTTTCTGCCACATTTTACATTGTCTCCTAGTAGTTACTTGAAATATTCTCTTTTGACTTTAAGGCATTGCACGTTCTTGCTTTGTCATAGGATGCTCCCAACACAGCTCCTGTTTCCTAATTTTTCAGCTTATGAACTTGAAATTGGAAGATCTGTGTTTGAGTCCTGCTCTGCTGGACAACGGAGGATGGCTGCTCTGAGTCTCCTCTCATCTAATCAACAGAGCAGTAATCACCCTCGGAGTCATCTGAGAATCAAATGAGATGAAGGCTGTGAAAACGCCTTGTGAACTGCAAAGCCCTGCGTAGATGTTAACGTTTTCCTCCTTCTTCCCTCCCTTCTGCCCTTCTCCCTCCCTCTCCTTTCCCTCCCTCTCCCCACTTCAACACCCTCTCCTCCTCCTTTTACTTCACTTCTTGCGTATGACAGAAATTCAAGTACTATTTGACTCAGCTCAAGTAAGAAAATACATGAAATTGTTCTTAAATTATAAACAACTTTTAATATTCTCTTCTTTCATATACAGTGTCCTCAATTCTGTCATTTCCACCTTCAGAATGTCTCTCAGAATCTCATGCTTTAGTGTTTTAGATTTATGTTTAATTCTTAGGTTATCTAAGTTTTCGTGTATTTGTATCCTGTCTCCTATATTGGATTCAAAGCTTTTTTAGGGCAGGGATCATGTCTCACTGTTTTTGTACCTTTGCACCCCACTGTATAGTACCTTGCACTCAATGAGGATTGAATGACAGCTTTGTTATGCCGCGGCTTAATCCAGGAAAGAACATAGAGTATCTAAGGCAGGGTAAGTGTTCAGGGTGGATAGGGGATAGAGCTCAGAAGGTGAGAACCTAGAGGGAAGGCTGGTCTGTAGGCAGAAGCCAGAATTTGGAATTTTGCCTTTAATAGATGGGAAGATTTTGAATGATTTTTTTTTCAGTAGGAAAATGACATTATTTGGAATTCTGTTTGGAACATATTTTATTTACTCTGAACCTCCAGAGCCTCCTACAGCACATGACACCAAGGAATTACCAGCAATGCGTGTGAACTGCTGGACTTAATTTTATGACTCAACAGAATATAATTTTTTTTTCATGTGCTTGATTATTCTGAATATAAAATACTATCTTTTAGGGAAGAAATAGGCTCTACCTGTAGACCAATATTTCTACCTACCAGGGAACAAAACAATAGGAAACAATTCTATGGCAGGGTATAAACCAAAAGCTTTTATTTTCTGGAAAACAAACCTCCAGACAGATTGCTTTCCTCATATTCCTTTCCTGTTTGTGGTAGGTATTGTCATTAGCCTAGAAATTGTCCATTCCCCTCCCCACTAGCACCAGTCCTGATTTTTATTTGAGGATCCATCCCTTTCCTGCTCTCCATCCGTGCACTTTTGCCGGGGCCTGTGCCTAGGCTGAAGACAGCTAGAACGTCGCATTCTCCTGGCCACTGTGATGGGCTCATGTATGGCCTGTGACTTAATTAGTCCAATCAGAGCCAGTAGTTCTCAATTGTGGGACTTCTGTTTAAGCTACTGCAGATAAAGACTCTTCCCTCAAAATATTAATCTGCAAGTCTTTATTGTTGATGCTCCTGGGACCATTTTAGCACCAGGAGGATTGAGTTTATCTGAGATTGCGGCTAACCCAGGCAGAACATGGAGAAAAACCAAGTCCTGGAACCAGGCCTTGAGCCCTTGCATCAACTCCTCCTGGTTTTCAGTTACAGGATGTCTTAGCATGGGTCCTCAAAAGAGCAGAGTTTTCAGGCAAAGGGCTTTGTGTTACCACTTTAATAGGAAGTGAAAGCTCAGGCAGCAGGAGTCAGGGGCAAAGGGAATAAAGCAGGAGAGAACTAACCCAAGGTTGCTGCTAAGTAAGACTGCCTGATCCGATGGGCCAGTCCTCCAAGAAACCAGATAAACGGCATCTCGGCACAGTCTATCTGAAGAAAGAAAGGAGGAAGAATTTATCTCCACGTTCCCATCAACTACCTGTCAAAGATTCACATCATGGGACATGAACTCTCCCAGGTGGAGGCCAGGTGAGGCCCTGCATCTTGGTGTCAAAGGGAAGTCCTAAGGTAGAAGGCAAGAGAGACAGGTTGAGGTGGGAGTTGTCAAATCCTGCCCATGTGCTATTAGATGGTGCAGATCTGGTCACGGTGGGAACTGGAAGGAGAGAAGAGGAGCCTGAGAGAACCTGAAGTGATACCTGAGAAGAATATGATACTCAGGAGCTAATAAGTTCCTTTTTGACTAAAGCCAGTTGGGGTTAAGTTTCTACATATGCAATCTTGTCCACAACCCCATCTCCCCACACTTGAACTGCCATAGTACTCACTTTCCAGGCCATTCATTTGGACATGGAAGTACATGCTGCCTTTTTTGTTACTTAACTGTATACTGCACACACGTAGGTCCTGTCTCTCCAAGACAGATGCATTGCCATGAGAGCAGGGCAGGGGTTCCCACTGCCCAGTGCTCCTACAATCCACAAAATGCTTAATAAATATTTGGCTGAATTGACTTTCCAAATTTCATAAAATTCAGCATTCTGCTATTTGACCATTTGCATCCCAATATGCTTTCCCCAATATATGCTATTCTATTAATCTGTTAAATTTTCTTGTTTGGACAGTACTTACACAGTGAATCACTAGATGATTTCACATGTTCAAATGGCATTTGGATTCTAAAGCCAAATCACTGTTCTTCTATTCTTGATATGTTTAGCATGAAAAAATGTTAAATAACATGTAGGAAAGCTCCAAGAGATTTGGTATTGACAAAATAGGAATTCCAGGAGTTAAGAACAAAGATAAAAAAATCATTAAAGAAACCAGAACCCCTCGAATTGATATATCAGTTAGAGAAAAGGTAAAAATTTGAATAACATAGTTAATAAACTTGACTTAATAGATATCTGCATTCTTCTAGGATCTTCCAAGAATATGCTTTCTTTTCAAATATCTGTGAAACAGTTTAAAATTTGCTTATGCATTATGTCACACAGAAAATTTCCATGAACTAACTGTCCACATTCAAGTTAACAACAAATATAAGGAAAAAAATATCCACTTGCAATTTAAAAGTGCTTTTTGAAATAGCACTTAAAAAGATATTTTTATTTATAAATCTTTACAAACATACAGTCCAGTCCATACATGGTGTACAATTAATGGCTTACAATATCAACACATAGCTGTGTATTTATCACCATGATCATTTTTAGAACATTTGCATTACTTCAGAAAAGAAATAAAAAGAAAAAACTCATAATATCCCATACTCATCCCTCTCATTGTCCACTAGTATTTCAATCTATGCAATTTATTGTATCCTTCCCCCCCCCTATTATTTTATTTTTATCCATTTTTTTACTCATGTATCCATACCCTGGATAAAAAGAGCATCAGACACAAGGTTTTCACAATCATACAGTCACATTGTAAAAGTTATATTGTTAAATAGCTGTCTTCAAGAATGAAGGCTGCTGGAACACAGCTCAACAGTTTCAGGTACTTCCTTCCAGCTACTCCAGGGCACCATAAAGTAAAAAGTTTAGTTTATATAATGCATAAGAATAGCCTCCAGGATAATCTCTTGACTCTGAAATCTCTCAGCTGCTGAAACTTTATTTTGTCTCATTTCTCTCTTCCCCATTTTGGTCAAGAAGGCTCTCTCATTCCCATGATGCCAGGTTGCTGTGAATCCCAGGAGTTCTGTTCCATGTTGCCAGGGAAATTTACACCCCTGGGAGTCATGTCCCACTTAGCGGGTAGAAAGGGTAGTGATTTTACTTGCCGAGTTGGCTTAGAAAGAGAGAGACACCATATCTCAGCAACAAAAGAGTTTCTCTGGGGGTGACTCTTAGGCATAATTATCAGTAGGCTTAGCTTCTCTTTGCAGGAATAAGTTTCATAGGGGTGAACCCCAAGATTGAGGGCTCAGCCTATTCATTTGGTTATCCCCACTGCTTGCGAGAATATCAGGAATTTCCCAGTTGGGGAAGTTGAATATTTCCTCCTTTCTCCCCATTCCCCCAAGGGAACTTTGCAAATACTTCTTTAGTCACTGTCCAAATTACTCTGGAATATATCGGGGCATCATACAACTTGGACAAACCAACAAGATCTCACAACCTATTCAAGATTCCATGCACTTATGGTGTTCAACTAAACTGACCATTACAAGTTAAATTAGATAATGTGCTACCCAAACTATAAATTTTGTGCCAATTAAACATCTCTCCCTTTGGTCTCATGCAGAAGTTGAAGTTTTAAAATATGGACGATGGCATCTTTTGTTCTGTATTCTGATTTACCCCAGTCCTATCCAGATCAACTTCATTCATATCTCTATTCGAAGTCTGATCCTTTTTTCAATTTTTTAAACAGCTCCTGTATGGGGTAATGCTGACTTTCATAGCTTCAGAGCTCTAACTCTGAGTCTCAGGTGTCACATATATTCCCAAAGTTTCTGGAACGACAGGTTATGTACAAACAGTTCAGTATCTCGGAATTTAGAACTAGCAGTTACAGTTCCTAAATATATGTGACTGCTATAAGAGTGTACAATCTAGGACCCTTTATAGTAGGCCCCAACCTGATAAGCCATGCTCTCAATTTCAGCTCACCACGTTGTTATAGTTAGTCCATTTGAGTGAGGCATGATAATACTTGTCTTTATGTTTCTGACATTTCATTCAACATACAGTCCTTAAGGTTCATTCACCTAGTTACATGCCTCACAGCTTTATTCCTTCTCATGGCGGCTCAGTAGTCCATTATATGTATACACTTCAGTTACCCCTTCCATTCCTCAGTTGTTGTACCTCCATCCACTGTGAATCATGAACACTGCTGCCATAAACACCAGCGTGCAAATGTCCATTTGTGTCCCCACACTCAGTTCCTCCAGGTTTATACTGAGCAATGGGGTTGCAGGATCGTATGGCAACCCCACCCCTACCCTCCTGTAGAACCACCACACTGCCCTCCAAGGGCTGCACCTTTCAGTTTCCCTATCAACAGTGAATAGGTTCATCTCTCCCTTTGCATTTTCTCTAGCACTTATTTCTCTCTGTTCATTTTTCTCTCTGTTATTTGCACATCTTACAATCCAACCTAAGTTAATAGACATGCCTTTGCCACCATAATCTATAAGACATTTCCTTTTCTTCCATAAAGAATCCATACTTTCCCCCATGCCACCCCCCCACTCCAACCTCCTGCTAATATTTAGTTTTGGCATAATGCCTTTGTTACTTTCAGTGGAGGGATATTACAATAGTACTGTTGACTACAGACCCTAGCTTGCATTGATTGTACTTTTTCCTGTATACCATCCATTTTCAACACTTTGCAATGTTGAAATTCATTTGTTCTATCTCATGCAAAAAATGTTTTTATATTAGTACATTTAATCACCATCAATGTCCCCTGTATGTATTCCTAAGTTATACTGTCTCAGTTTTTATCCTCTATCTTTCCTTCTGGTTTCATATGTGTCCCCAGACCTTCTCCCTCAATTATACATTCAGCTTCATTCAGTGTGCTTATGTTATTGTGCTACAATCAGGTAGTATTATGCTATCCATTTCTGAATTTTTACAATCAGCCCTGTTACACAATCTGTTTGAAGTAAGTTAAAGAAGAAATCAGTATTGAAACTATACATAATTTGTAGTTTAATAGAAAATCAAAATCAAAGCAACAGATTATTTTAGAATAGTGACATAATGGACACTACATATCAAATTCTATGGAATGCAGATAAAGTAATAATCAGATGCAAAATTATTACCTTAAGTGCATTTATTAGGAAATAACAAATAGACCTTAGTAAGATGGAATCCAAAAACTAATAAAGGGAAAGCAGAAACTGATACAATGAAAAACAAACATCAGATGTATAAAATCAAAAGCTGATAATTGACCAATAAAATAAATAAAATTTTGGCAGGTCTGATAAAAATTTAAGACTGAAAAAAACTCAAGTGAACAATTTAGAAAGGGAAAAAACATAAATTTAAAAACAGAGTTTATGAAAGAATTAAGAGAACACTATAAGCAATTGGACTAAATCTGGTTTAAATTTACAATTCTTGAGGAAAATATAAATCACTGCAATTGACTTAAGAAATAGTAACAAACCTGAAAAGACCCATAATGATCAGGAAAAACCCTGAAAATTAGTTTATAGAGCTACCTACAGAAAAGGCACCAGGGCAACAAGGTTTTATATAAGCTCTGCCAGAAAATTCCTGTGTTATTTAACTTTCGGTGCTTAGAGAAAAGGATTAGGATCTTGTAGACACACTCTTTGAAGCTAGCATAACCCTGATAACAAAATAGTCAAAGATAGAACAACAACAAAAAGGAAACTGAAGGCCAAGTTGGGTTGTGAACACAGAGGCAAAAATCCTAAATGAAATATTAGCATGTTGAATCAGTATATTAAAAGTAATGCAAGGATGGTTCAAAAGTAAAGCAAGATGTGGATATCTATTAATGCAAGTCATCACATTAATAGGCTAAAGAAGAAAAACTGATCATTTTAATTCATGCAAAAAAAAGCATTTTGTTAAAATCCTATACACCTTTCATCGTTTAAAATAACAAAGAAAACTCTTTTAGGCCAGGTAGAAAAGGAAAATACCTTAGTCTGATATAGCATCTCTTAGCAAACCCCAGTAAATGTTATACTTAATGGTGAAACATTAGAACATTCTTATTAAAATCAGGTTTGAAACTGATATAATAGCTGATTTTGCTGTTATTAAACAATGTTCTGGAAAATCTAGCCAATGTGGCAAGACAAGAAAAGGAAATAAGAGTTTTATACCAACATGAGAAGAGACAAAATGGCATTATTTACACATAGTATGATTATTTACTGAGAAAACCCAAGATCAACAGCTTAAAAATGATAATTTATGAAAAAGTTTATTAAAGTGTTGCTAAAAAATAAACATACAAAAGCAATAGTTTTCCTATACTATAGTAATAATCAATTAGAAAATAGAATAAAAAGGAAACCATTTACATTAATAATAAAAACTGTAAGTTATTTAGGAACAAAATTATCAAAAAAGGTATATGACTTCTTAGGAATTTGTCGAAGGACTTACAAATACTGAATATATGGGAAACATCTTACATTCCTGCATGAAAAGACTCCACAATTAAAAAGACAATTATTTTCCTAGTTCATTCCAATCAAAATTTCATCAGGAATTTTTAATGGATACACTGATTCTCAATTTTTTCTGGAAGATTAAATATACAAGAATAAGCAAGAATATTTTGAAATAGAAGACTAATGAGGGGAGGACCTCCTATTATATATCACAACATACTACAGAGATGGAAAAATCTAATCATTTAAAAAATGGAATTGATGTAAGACTCACAAATGGATGAGGAAACAGAATAGAGGGTCCTGAAATATATCCTGTATAAATATGAAGTTAGTTTATAATAATGATGGCATTTAGAATTTGTGGGAGAAAATGGTGTTGGGACAACTAGCTATTACATTTTGGGGGAAGTTGTAACCTAACATTCATAAAAAGATCAAAACATTTTTTTAAAGCCTATATATTAGAAATAAATATACAAACAGTTTTTAATCTTGGGGTTGGGAAAGTCCTTTCTACAGAAGGCCTCAAACCTAAAAGCCGTGAAGAAAAGACTGACAGATAGACTGCTGATAAACAAATTTATCTGGTAATAAGTGTATGAACATTCAAATCTTTGGTATAACGAAAGAAGCCACAAACAACCTTAAAAGACAAATGACCAACTGAAAGAAATTGCTTGCAATTTAAGCAAAAATCATAAGATTAATAGCTAGAATCTAAAGAACGCCCACAAATCAATAACTGATTGATAGATCCCTCGTAATCAATTCACTGAAGAAAAACTACAACTTGTCCATAAATACACAAGACAACACTCAATCTCACTAAAAAACCTGGGAAACACAAATGAAAACAATGTGATACTTTATTCTGCCGCTGGTTTCATAAAATTAAAAAAAATTATTTGTTGCTAGCGTGGATGGTGAGGGAAAGGGCCCACTAACAGGAATTGAAGTTGGTTCAACCTGAGGGTGGGAGTGAAACTTGGTGCCACATTGTAGTGGGAACAAAAATGCTCAAATGCACTGAAGCTATAAAAGTCAGCATTACCCCATTTAGCAACTGTTTAAAAAGCTGGAAAAGTGATCAGACTTCATCCAGAGATATGAATGAAGCTTATCTGGATGGGACTAATTAAATCAGAATACAGGGTAAAGGATATTTTCAAACTTCAACCTCTATGCAAGACCAAAGGGAGAGATGTTTAGTTGGTGCAAGATTCATATTTTGGGTAGCACATTATCTAATTTAACTTGTGTGGTCAGTTTAGTTGAACACCATAATTACATGGGATCTTGAATAGGATGTGAGATCTTGTTGGTTTGTCCAGGTTACTGTGATGCCCCGATAAATCCCAGAGTAATTTGGGTAGTGAATAAAGAAGTATTTTCAAAGTCCCCTTGGAAGAATGGGGAGAAAGGAGGAAATTTTCGACTTCCCCATCTGGAGAGTTCCTGATATTCTTGCAAGCAGTGGGGACAACCAATTCAATAGGTTGAGCCCTTAATCTTGGGGCTTGCCCCTATGAAGCTTATTCCTGCAAAGGAGAATCTAGGCCTACTGATAATTATGCCTAAGAGTCACCACTAGAGAACTTCTTTTGTTGCTCTGATGTGGCCTCTCTCTCTAAACCAAGGGAAAGAGAAGGAGAAATATTCCCCCCTTCAAAAGGGGGGAGAGAGATATGAGACAAAATAAATTCTCAGTGACTGAGAGATTTCAAGCAAAGTCAAGAGATTATCCTGCAGGTTATTTTTATGCATTATATAGATATCCCTTTTTAGTTTATGGTGTATTGGAGTAGCTAGAGGGAAGTACCTAGAATGTTGAGCTGTGCCCCAGTAGCCTTGATTCTTGAAGAAGACTGTATAACTATATAGCTTTTACAATGTGACCATGTGATTGTAAAACCCTTATGTCTGGTGCTCATTTTATCCAAGATGTGGACAGATGAGTAAACAACATAATAATAATAAGGATAAAAAATAAAAAAATAGTAGGGGGAGTAAAAGGGTAAAAATTGGGTAGATTGAAATTTTGGGTCAATGAGAGGGAGCAGTAAGGGGTATGGGATATATGAGTTATTATTTATTTATTTATTTTTCTGGAGTGATGTAAATGTTCTAAAATGATTGTGGCGAAGAATACACAGCTATGTGATGATATCATGAGCCACTGATTGTATAATGTGGTTGGACTGTATGTGTGTGACTATTTCTCAGTAAAAATATATTTTTTAAATGCTCAAATGTGTGCAGAGCTACATATCCTGAATGATGCCTACTTCAGGTCAGTTTAGAATTGCAGAGAACATGGAAGCAACTTAACTGTCCACCTTCAAAGGGATGGCTCAATAAATTTCTCAGAGTCCGTACTCTGTAACCGTTGATGAAATGGGTTCATGTGCACTAATAGGGAAAGATACCATGTGTCCAGCATTGTTCTTCAAGCTTTCCATCTATTTCATCCTCATAGAAACCCTAAGAGAAAGATACCGTAATTAGTTCTATTTCATAGATGAGGAAACTGAGGCATGGTGAGGTAAGTCACTCATCTTAGATCATGCAGCTGGTAAGCAGCAGAGCTAAGATTTGAAACTGGTTCCACAGCCTGTGACTTAATTATGACTCTAAATTGTGTTCCTCTCTCTAGATACATCTGGGAAGATAAGCAAGCCGCTGAAAAATAGAGAATAATCTCATCTTTAATAAAAGTGGGAAAACCTCTTTGGTACATCGGAAAAAATGGTTATATTCCAGGAGGAGTAGCTTTGGGGTGGGTAAAACGGATGCTCCACTTTTTTATTTTTATTTTTTAATTTTATTTTTTTAATACCAAAAAACACCAAACAAATGCAAACATTCCTATTTTGATCATTCCGTTCTACATACATAATCAGTAATTCACAATATCATCACATAGTTGCATATTCATCATCATGGTCATCCCTTGGAACATTTGCATCCATTCAGAAAAAGAAACAAAATGAAAACAGAAAAAAATTTATACGTACCATATCCCCACCCCTCCCCTCCATTGATCACTAGCATTTCAAACCAAATTTATTTTAACATTTGTTCCCCCTATTATTCATTTTTATTCCATATGTTCTATGCGTCTGTCGACAAGGTAGACAAAAGGGATATTTCACTTTTTACTTTATTTATCTACACAAATTATATTTACATTTAGGGCTTTCTTCTTTGTTTACATAGTGTTTGTTGCCAAAAACTTTCTTTAGTTCAAACTATTATCTCTTAAAAAAATGAGAACAGAATGCTCGTACCCCACCAATCTGCCTACATTTCAAAACCATTAATTTCTCACCTTGGGAGAGATCTGATTTTTGTGTGTTTTGAAATTTCTGTTTGTTACAATACTTCTATAAATGGTTTGGCTAAAATGGCCTTAATTTAACACCTAACTCTCCCTGCTAAAGGTTGCCTTTGTGAACCTTTGTTCAATGAACCCTTGGTGAAGGAAGGAATGAACGAGTGAGTGAGTGAGTGTGAGTGAGGGTTCCAGCTACATTACCGGCAGATGCATAATAAAGGCCACAGTTGCATGGGGGCCTAGAGAAGGTGAGGTCGTCTCTGCCTGGCAATGGGGAAGGCGTCGCAAAGCAGAAGGAGGCCTTGGCACGTGGGGAAGTCTTCGCAGGCGGGGAAAAGTCGCTTCTCTCTGAACGGAGGATGGTGGGTAATTGGGGCCCAAGACAGCATTGGACTCTGAGGCTTTGCAACCTCATCTTGAAGGTGCACAGAGCCAGGTGGGGGCACTAACATTTGCCCCAAGGTGGGGTTCAGAGAGATAAGGGCTCCCCAGGCCAGGCCTGCAGCGGTTTCCATGGGCTTGGGCCTGGCTCCCCTGCTGACATTTCAAACCATTCAAAATTTCAAACTGTTGGACCTACTGACTTTTGAGTTCCCCAACCCTGCTTTTTGAGCTTTAATTCATGTTTCAAGCCCACTAATCCATTTCAAATCCTGCAAACAACAATTTCATGTGGTAGTGCTTTCAATAATAGTACAATTCAGCAAGCATTCATTGAGTGCCTGCTCTGTGCAAAGCCCCTAGAGCTAGGCCCCAGAGTTATAAAAACAAATAATTTATGGTCCCTACTCTCAAGAGACTTAGTCTAGTGAAGCAAACATACATCAACAGAACTCCAAAACAATGTAAAGACCTCACTGGAAGTGGAATTCTAGCTAGTTTTTACTTCTAGTTGCTCTAAAATACTGGAGACTAAAAGAGATATCAATTTAATGATTCAGCATTCATATTCATTTGTTAAATCCTATCTTCTCTGTATAACTCCACCATCACCTTTGATCTTTCCATCCCTCTCTTTAGGGGTGTTTGGGCTATGGCGATTCTAAATTTTTCATATTGGAAGGGTCTGTCACTAATATAGGGTAGGGAGATGGAACTATCTGATATTCCAGAGAGGCTGGCCCCTCTAGGTTTCAGGACTTATCTGAACCAGGGACCCATCTAGAGCTTGTAGGTTTCTGGAAAGTTACTCTAGTGCATGGAACTCTTGTGGAATCTTATATATCGCCTTAGTGTTCTTTAGGATTGGCTGGAATGGTCCTGATTGGGGGTTGGCAGGTCATGATAGGTAGCGAGGTCTACCTGAAGCTTGAGTAAGAGCAACCTCCAGAGTAGCCTCTTGACTCTATTTGAACTCTCTCTGCCACTGATTCTTTATCAATTACACTTCTTTTCCCCCTTTTGGTCAGGATGGAATTGTTGATCCCATAGTGCCAGGTCTGGATTCATCCCTGGGAGTCACCTCCCATGTAAGAAGACAGAATTTTGTTTTGGAAAGTTAGGAGAGCCACAGCTATTAGGCAGACAGGCTGCGGCAACCCTGAAAATGAGATGGGTTCTAAACATACCTAGTGTTAGATTTATTTCAGCATAGACAACTTCTGGGAAGATGCTCACCTAACTAACAGCGGTCATTTCTAGAGGTGAGGGGAACTGGGAAAAGGTGGGTGGGGATAAGAACCTTTCTTTATCTGTTCCAGTACCATTTTCACTTTTTTTGTATCATGACTATGCATTAGATTTATAATTAAATAATTAAAACTAAATAAGCATACATAGTGTGCTGGTTTGAATCTGTGGTGGACCCCAGAAAAGCCATGTCCTTTAATCCTCATTCACTATTGCTGGGTGCGAGCATTTTAATTATTCCCATGGAGATGTGACCCACCTAATTATGGGTAGTAACTTTTGATTAGATGATTTCTGTGGAAGTGTGTCCACCTATTGAAGGTAGAGTTACTTACTGGAATCCTTTCAAAGAGGAAACATTTTGGAGAGAGTCCCTTTTTGTAGAGCCACGAGAAAGCCAGCAGACGCCACCATGTTTGCTATGTGCCCTTCCAGCTGAGAGGGAAACGTTGAACGTCATCAGCCTTCTTGAACGAAGGTATCTTTCCCTGAATGCCTTAAATTGGACATTTCTATAGACTTGTTTTAATTGGGACATTTTCTCAACCTTAGAACTGTAAACTAGCAACTTATTAAATTCCCCTTTTTAAAAGCCATTCCATTTCTGGTAGATCGCATTCCGGCAGCTAGCAAACTAGAACACATAGACTCATTGAACTTTTTAGACTATCTGACTCAAGAAAACATACGCCCAGATAAGTTAGGGAATTTGCCCTGGTCAGAGGCACAGCCCAGATTAAGTCTCAGGTCTCTGCGCTTCAGATTCATAATTCTTTCCACTAGCTTCTGGGCTGCCCCACCCCCAAACAGCTTTAATTCAGGAATAAAGTGATGGTTCTTACCACCAAAAGCTTGTGGAAGATTGTTGAGCCACATCCAGGGAGACTGGGCATAGCGATCAGAGGGAGGTCCACTGGAAGTGGCTTCGGGTTTGGCAGGCTGCTAAGGGTGACAGCACAGAACCCCTGGGGGACATATCCTGTGGCCTACCCAGGAAGTCTGACCCACCGGTAGTATCATTTCGCAGGTTATAGAAATCTCTGACCCATGCAATGGCCTGAAAGGTCCTCCTGCCCAACCTGTTTCTGAACTCTCTTCTTAAGAAAGTTCATCATGAGTACTAAAATTGGTTTGTTGAAAATTCTTTCTGTTTTTGGAGAGTTTCCTTGATTTTTTTTCTTTCTTTTTGTGCACTTTTGCTTAAATAACCTTCGGGCTTCTACAAAGTAAATACAAGGCCAATCAAATGAAGAATGAAGACAACAGGCATCAATAAATTAAAGAAAACAACATACAAAGGGCAGTCTTATCTTGCAATGGGAGGAGGATACATTTGTTTTTAAGGAAAGGTTTTCTCTTTGTCTGGGAAAAGTGTGGGAGAAGGGTCCAGGAGAACAGGCACTAACAGATCAAGACAAATGGGGAACTGAAAACAAAAACAAAAACAAACCACCTCTCTGAAAACAAAGCAAAGTGGTTGAGATGTGTTCAAGGCTAAACCCTGGCTGGTGGTGGCCCAGAGGGGAGAATCCGGCTGGGCTGATCCCGGGGCCAAGCACCCAGCACTTGGAGGTGGAACCAGAGCAGCCCAGCCTTTGTGCTTTTCTTGAAACAGTGTATTTTCTAGCACTCTGTGCTCCTTCCTTGCTAAGGCTTCTTGAGGGCAGCTTCAGGATCTCATTTGTCATAGTATCCCTCAAGTGCCTACCATGGCAACTCATTTTTGGCAAGTGAAAGAAAAATGTGTGTCGAGTGAAGGAGTCAAACTCAAAGCAACAAAGATGATATGCAGATGGACTTTACTGGGATTTCTTTTCTTTTTATTTGAGGGGTGGATAGGAAATAAAATTTTAAAAGCTGATCAGGCTATGTCCCTGCCTTAAAGAGCTCACAGAGAAGTTCAAGGTGTGGACTTTGACACAGATATGGGGTAATTACCGGGTTAGCTTCTTGCCCTCGTGCCTACCATAGCCTACAGATTGTGACCAAACAAATGTCAGGCTGGGTCAGCCTCCTTCTCTTGCCCAACCGCAGCAGCAGCAGGAGGGTGGAAGAGCTGGATCCCTACTGCAGTGGCTGGAGGGCTGACCCAAGTGCCAACCTTTGGTGCAGGTCCCATCAATCCAGGCCACAGGCCACGTGCCAAGGCTAAGGCCAAGCATGGGGGAGGGGAGGGGATCCCTTTAAGGTGGGCAGGAATGGGAGGAGCCAGAAGGCAGGTTCCAGCCACAGCCTTAAAGAGTGCCGGGGGACAGACGGGAGAAAGCAAGTTCAGGTGTCAGGTCCAAAGGGCAAGAGGAGGGCTGCAAGTGGGAGAGGATCCAGGTGACCCTGGAAGGGGAATGAGCTGGGCTGGAAGGGAGAAGGCCATTGTCCACCACGAGACTTCAGAGGTGCCAGTTGTAAGGGTATGGTTGAGTTGGTCAGCACAGAAGCTCAGGACCGGGACAAACACCCAGCTCTGGGTTACTAAGCCTTTGCCATGTTCCTCGCAACTAAGCTCTAGAAGGCAGTCCAGGCACAAATGCAACTCTCTTCTGCTTATCAGCCCTGCTCTATGACAGCTTCCTTCCAATGGCGGCAAACTAAGAAAAACAAAGACAAGGTTAATTTCCGTTTCCAATGTCAAGGGCTGCCTATTCTGGGATCATCTGTCTCACTCTGGGTGACAAGATGGCTTTTTTTTAATGAAATAATGGTAATGACACGTGACAGGTTATTGGGGGGTTGTTTGAATGGCCTTACTACTTGGCTACATTAAAAAGTTGGCGATATTGGTCCCCACATTTATTTAGGGAACATTAATAAAACATCCCATCCCATTCTGGTTACTAGTACTCCCACTACTCTCAGGAGCTGTAATCCTGCCCCGGAACCGCAGATCCTGTGGCTTAGATTCTGCTTCCGGCTGCCAAAATCATAACACTGCCATCATCGCTGCCAACAACACTACAAAGCATGCACTTTGAGCCAAGCACTGCCCCAAACCTTTACAGATGCTGATTAACTCCTCCTCTTATTTTGACCTCTTGTCCACTTATGTATGCCTAATAACCGGGTGTGAACCCCCTGCTCTGACCTACCCTACTGTCACTGACCCCCAGATCTGATGACTCTCCCACTGCAGGTTTCAGCAGGTCATCTTATGAGCTGAGTTGCTATCTCAAATGGAAGTACACAAATATGCCTCTTACTAAGGTACAAGTAACCTCAGTTTCAAGCTCTCTCCATCCCTGCTGTGGAATGTCTCCTTAACTAACTCTTCTGGGGGTATACGATTAACCTGCGGCACATGTGTGCCTCGGAGTCTGGTTTCTTTCCTGGTGGCTGATTTTGCCTGGACCTTTTTTTCTTTAATTGAGAAGAATTTATATTCATATAATGTACAATTCACCATTTTAACCATTTTTAAGTGTGCAATTGAGTGGTTTTAGTATATTCACAATGGTGTGCAATCATCACCATTATCTAATTCCAGAAAGAAACCCCATACCCACTGGCAGGCACTTCCCATCCTCACCTCACCCTAGCTCCTGGCAACCACTGAATCTGCTTTCTGTCTATGGATTCGCCTCTTCTAGACAGTTCACATGAATGAAATCATTCAGTATGTGACTTTTTGTGTCTGGATTCTTTCACTTAGCATGTTTTCAGGGTTCATCCATGTTGGACTATGTACCAGTACTTCATTCCTTTTTAGGGCTGAACAATGTTCCATCGTATGGCTAGACCACATTTTGTTTATCCATTCACCCATTGATAGATATTTGGTTTTTTCCCACTTTTTGGCTAAGACTAATGCTTTATGAACACTCATACATAGGATTTTGTGTGGGCATATGTTTTCTATTCTCTTGGGTATATACCTAGGAGTGGAATTGTTGGGTCATATGATAACTGTGTTTCTAACTTTCTGAAGAACTGCCAGACTTTTCCAAAGCAATTGACCGTTTTTCATTCCCATCAGCAAAGTAAGAGGTTCCAATTTCTCCACATCCTTGCCAACAATTATTTTCCGTCTTTTAAAATTTATTATTATAGCCATCCTAATAGATATGAAGTGGTATCTCATTGTGGTTTTGATTTGCATTTCCCTAATGACTAATGATGTTGAGAACCTTTTGTGTGGTTGCTGCCCTTTGTATACCTTCTTTGGATAAAAATCTGCTTAAGACCTTTGCCTATTTTTTAATTGGATTGTTGTTTTTTATAATTTTTTTTATTGTTGGAATAAGGCTTCTCTATATATTTTGGATACAAGTCCCTTATCAGATATATTATTTGCAAATTGCCTGGACCTTTGGAGGCACTCTCTGCATAGGGAACCCCTCCTTCTGAGATCTCACACCTACTAATGCCCAATTGCCTTTTTCATTCTTTCCTAGCTTCATCCAAGCAGCAACCAAGCTGCCTGGGTTGACAGCCCCGCTATCGGGCAGGGAGAGGTCCTATATATAGTTGCTATATGGGACTTTAAGAAGGTGTGATTTGAGGGGCTCTAGGCCTGCTTGTGCTTCAGTGTCAAAGTCCATGATTAGAGTTACCACTGAGTTAAAAAATAAAAGGCCCTATACCAGTGCTGGACTGAGTCATAGTGGAGCCTGAGGCAAAAAGAAAAGGCAGTTAATACTGATCCTATCTTTATTTAGCAGTTTAATATTTTGCTCAACATAAGGATTTTTTTGCATTAATTTGGATTGTTAAATATTGCATTGAAATATTATTTATTTTGATTCTGCCTGCAAAGACTTAACAAGATTTATGTCCTGCCAAACTCATCCTCTAGCAAACACAGTTCATTTTTATTAGGTTTGTTAGATACTAGCCCTTTCACCTAACGCAATCTCTTCCCAGACCCTAACCCACTTAGAAGTGGAGTCCTACCTTGAAATTCCTAACCACTGGCTGTGTCTCCACTCCCCTTACCAGGCCCATAGATTGACTGCCTGGGCGACCTCCTACCAGACACCATCAGACCCTCTGAATATTGCCTGGTATTACCTGAATGTTGCCTGAATATTACCCTCAAAAGACAGCCACCAACTCTGGACCCCTGATGCTAACCACCTGTCCCACTGGACCCTTCCTCGTGTACCTACATCTGACTCCCCTGGGCTCTCATGCCACCCTCCTAGCTCATCTTCCTTCCCTGCTTGCTTCCTGCAAGGACCTTCCCTGAACAGATACTCCACCACTGTGAGACTTTTTCTGGTTTCTGGGTATAGCCCTTATCATGCCCACTGAGCAATGCAAACCTTGAGTCAAAAACTACAGTCTTTCCCAGGCCTGGAGTTGGTGCTTTATTGGTCGTTGAGGGTGTGTGCCACATTTCCTTTGCTTTACATGTATTAACCCACATGCACCTCACCATGACCTTGTGAGGCTGATACTATCATCATCATCTCCATTTCACACTTGGGCAAACCAATGCCCAAGGTCATATAGCTAGGAATTGGCAGAAGTGGGCTAAAACCTAGGTTCAAGAACTCGTCCCTTAAGTACGACGTTATCTGGCTTCCCCTTAGAATCTAAGAAGCTCTGCTCAACAAAAGCCATGTTTTCTGAGAAGCCCTATAAGGCACTAGAAAGTTTAGAATCAGATGTCTTGAATTTAAAGCCCAATTCTTTTGCTTATGAGCTTCATGACTGTGGAAAGTTGCTTTAATTCTCAAGTCTCACCTCCCTCCTCTTCATGGTTTCTATAAAGTTCACCCCTCAATACACAAGAGTCATAACCATCACCCCGTGCCTTAGGTTCAAACCTTAGCAACTGCAGACATGTCATGAGCAGTGTTTAATTTAGCACTCAACAGAAAAAAATAAAATTGCATCTTATTTGTAAAGCTTTTTATTACCGATGGAGATAGTGATATATGGATTTTGGAGTGGGCTTCCCAGGTTCCGATCCTGGCTTTGCAATAGTGTGTGACTTTGGGCAAATCTCTTAACTTCTCTAGGCCTTAGTTATCTATCTTTAAGATGGGAATGATAAAAATAATAATACCTACCTCGTGTAGGGTGATTGTGCTGATTACATGAATTAATATATGTAAAGCCCTCAGAACGATGCTCTACATAAGTGAAAATGGTGATTAGCTCTGGGGTATGGGGACGTGGTCTATCACCGCCATTTGCAGTCGAGAAAATGGAGAACGATTCGCTCAGCTTTTAACCCAGGATTTAAATTCAGAGTCTCTGCTGAAAATCTTGCTGTCTCCTCCATTTCTCCCACGCATTTTTCATTTCCATTTCTGATATGACGGCTGTTGGCTCTGACTCCCAGGTCACCCATCTCCTGCTGCCTTCGTCCCGTCCCACAAAGTCACACCCTTTGTGTATTGCTGCTGTTCGGTGCAGACTTGGGCCCATTCAGCAGCTGTCCACCTCCACCTCGTAGCCAGAGCTCTGCAGAATCACAGCCGTCAGTGGGGAGGACATTTACCCCCATCGGGCACCTAATTATGCAAACCCTGAACGGGAGACATGAAGGAGAGATTGTGGCCTGCCCGAGGATGATGGATGATGCTGGCTGGCTTTATCTCCCCCGATGCACAGGCCACAGGCTCTATCAGGAGAGCAGCTCAGCCACGGTTCCTCAATTGCTTTGTTGCCGGCGCTGGGGCAATGAAGGCTGAACTGGGTTAATATAATTCACCAGTGACTCACTCCCTGGAGAGGACCTGTGATGGATCATTAAGCTGTCTTGGAGCTTATTTCAGGCCCACACCCCCAAGATGAGCACTCTGGGTTTGTTTATCGGGGCTCCAACAATAGGCCACTATTCTCCTTCCCCACAACTCGGTTACACAATCTTTCCCCTCGTGTCTTCCAGCCACCTACTGAAAATCTGTCTGTACACCCAGCATGTGCTCCCTCTTCCTCCACCGAATGCCCGACTGGCATGCCACCTCCCATCTCCAAAGGGTTCACGTACATCCGTCTAACCAAGCTCGACTCTGCTTACTGGGTCCCACCTAAAAGGAAAGGCCTCATTGCCCTCCCTGAACCCTCAGGCCTCATTGCCCTCCCTGAAGCCTCACATGGGCAGATTTTTATTTCCCCCTCCCAAATCTTCTCATGTGCACTCATCCCAAACTGGATTTAGGCCTCTGCATAATCCATCTCCTAGTGCCTTGCTGACTCTGCCAGTTCCCCTCTGACCTAGAGTTCTTGGATTGGGTCTTTTTCTTAAAAATTGTTTAATTCTTTTTATTAAAAAGATAAGTACCTGGGCGGAGCAACAGTGGCTTAGTGGCAGAATTCTTACCTGCCATGCCGGAGACCAGTTTCAATTTCTGGAGCCTGCCCATGCCCAAAAAAATAAAAATAAATAAAAATAAATTATAAAAAAGCAACCCATGTTTACTGTAGAATAAAGAATATACATCATCCATAATGCTGTTACCCAGATATAATCTCTATTAACATGCTGGGGGTACATCTTCTTGGACCTACCCACCCACCCCTACTGCAAGGTTTACCTCTGTGCCATTCCTTAGTGGCCACCTCTGAGAGGTCCCCCAAGCCTGGTGTATTAGAAATATGCACATGACGTTTCTTAAGGAGTATCTACTACAGGATACGAGATATTGGTTAACTTGTGTGTGGATCTGAATCTACACTGTGGAATCACCTTCTTCATGGCTTGGCTTCAGATGAAAATTTCTTGCTTGTATTTCTGGAATGCACCCTGTCTGTTCTTCAGACCTCCAGCCTATCCTCCATGTGGCCTCTGGAACAGCAAGACACCCAGACAACATCAGCTTACTCCTCCACTTGCAGCCTTACAGTGTTTTTCCACCACTTTTGGGATAGGATCAGGACTCCTAACCTGGCATCAGTGGCTCTTCATGATATGAGGCTTGTTTGCTTTTTTTTTTTTTGGCATGGGCAGGCAACGGGAAGGCTTGTTTACTTTTCCAGTTTCATTACATATCTCCGCACTGAGGGTATTCACGCTACACCCTTATCATTGTCTGAATTGTCAAAATGAATTTGTTCTTTCTGGAATGGAACTGCCCTTTGCACCCAGGATCTTTTTTTCCTTCGAGAATTCTTCACATACATGCATTCTATACTTGGTGTACAATCAATGGCTCCCTTTATCATCACATAGTTATGTATTCATTACCATGATCGTTTTTTAGAACATTTGCATCACTCCAGAAAAAGAAATAAAAAGAAAAAAGAAAAAACTCATACATACCATACCTCTTACTCCTCCTTCTCCTTGACCACTAGTGTTTCTATCCTTCCAATTTATTTTACCCTTTGTCTCCCCATTATTTATTTATTTATCCACATTTTTTTCTTACCTGTCCATACCCTGGATATAAGGAGCATCAGACACAGGGTTTTCAAAATCACACAGTCACATTGTAAACTACATCTTTATACAATCATCCTCAAGAATCTAGGCTACAGGAACACAGCTCAACAGTTTCAGGTACTTCCCTCTAGCCAGTCCAATACACCATAGACTAAAAAGAGATACCTGTATAATGCATAAGAATAACCTCCAGGATAACCTCTTGACTCTGTTTGAAATCTCTCAGCCACTGAAACTTTATTTTGTCTCATTTCTCTCCTTCCCATTATGGTCAAGAAGGCTCTCTCAATCTCTTAGATGCTGGGTCCCAGGTTATCCAGGGTTTTCTGTCCCACATTGCCAGGGAGACTTACACCCCTGGAAGTCAAGTCCCACATAGGAGGGAAGGCAGTGAATTCACCTGCCGAGTTGGCTTAGAGAGAGAGGCCGTATCTGAGCAACAAAAGAAGTTCTCTGGGGGTGATTCTTAGGCATAATTTTAAGTAGGCTTAGTCTATCTTTTGCAGGAATAAGTTTCACAATGACTAACCACAAGACTGAGGGCTCAGTCTATTGATTTGGTTGTCCCACTGCTTGCAAGAATATCAGAAATTCTCCAGATAGGGAAGTTGGATATTTCCTCCTTTCTTCCATTTGGGGGCCTTTGCAAATACTTCTTTATTCACTGCCCAAATCACTCTGGGATATATCAGGGCATCACATTCACCTAGACAAACCAACAAAATCTCATGCCCTATTCAAGATTTCATGTACTTATGGGGTTCAAATAAACTGACCATACAAGTTAAATTAAGAAATGCACTACTCAAAATATAAATTTTGCACCAAATAAAGACTTCTTCATTTAGTCTCACACAGAAGTTGAAGTTTTAAAAATGTGGTGATATCCTTTACCCAGTCTTCTGATATTCATTTAGCCCTATCCGGATCAGCTTTATTCACATCTCTACTTGATGTCTGATCGCTTTTTCAACTTTTTAAACAGTTGCTGTATGGGGTACTGCTGACTTTCATAGCTTCAGAGCTCTAACTCTGAGTCTCAGGGGTGACATATATATCTGAAGTTTCTGGGAAAGACCATTTAATACACAAACAGCCTAGTATCTCAGAATTTAAAATTAACAGTTTTATCTCCTGAATATACTGCACCCAGAATCTTTTATGTGCTGGTCCCTCTGCCTAGAGTGAGTTTCCTTCTTATTGCCTAGTTAACTTCCTTTTGTCTGGTTAACTTCTACTCCTCAAGAGCTAGTTCAGCCATCGCTTATGTTTTGGTCTATTAACTCTACCAGAACCCAATATACCAGAACTGGAACTGCTTTAAAAAGGGAATGTATTAAGTTACAAGTTTACAGTTCTAAGGCCATAAAAATGTCCAAACTCAGGCATCCAGAGAAAGATACCTTGACTCAAGAAACACTGATGTCTGTCACATGGGAAGGCACATGGATGGCGTCTGCTGGTCCTCGTTCCTGGTTCTGTTGCATCCAGCTTCTGATGCCAGTTGTTTCCTCTCTAAGAGTCTGTGGGCCTTCACTTAGCTCCTTCAGGATACAACTCTGGGTTCGGCCTTGCTTAGCATCTCATGAGAAGGCACATGGCGATGTCTGCTGGGCTCTGCATCTCCAAACATCTGTGTCTAGGCATCTGCTCTCTCTGTCGGCACTCCAAGCATCTCCAAAGGTATGTATCTCTATCAGCTCTGAAGCATCTGTGTTTTCTCCAAAATGTCTCCCCTTTTAAGGGACTCAAAATAAACTATCAAGACTCTCCATGAACAGTTGGAGTCACATCTCCATCTAATCAAAAGGTTACATCCTCAATTAAGTAGGTCAATCTCCACAGAAACAATCTAATCAAAGATTTCCACCCTATAGTATTGTATCAGGATTAAAGGACATGGTTTTCCAGGGTACACAACACTTTCAAACCAGCACAACTTCTTCCAGGAAGCATTCCCTAACCACCCAACTCCCAATTTCATCCCATCTCATTTAAATATGTCTCCTTTGTGAGTTCATAACCTGCTACCTTTAGAATTTGACTCACTATTAAAAATATGGAATCTTGTCTACCTCCCTCACTAGATTATGGATCACTTGAAGGCAGGGATCATGTTTTTATAACTCTGTTTTTCTGTCCATTAACAAAATGTCTGTCCCACAGTGCACATCTTCAGTTCAAAAAATTATTTTTTGATGAGTAAAATGTAAAAATGAGAAATTTACCTGCAGCTGCTCAATGTTATTCTTGCTTAGGAGGTAAACATTTCATTAGATACCAGTATAATGTAAATTTCAAAATTCATCCAGACACATGTTTATATACCTGTGATCACAATGCTTCACATTTACAAAGTAGGGCCATGTAAATTGCCTCTTCTAATCTCATTTCAACCTCAAAATTGCCACAGAAGATAGAAATTATTTCCGCAGATCAGCAAGATTCAAGAAAATATCAGGATCTTACAAATAGTAAATGGCAGGGCTGGAATTTGAACTAAGGTCTAATAATGATCATTCTCTGAAGAAATAAGTGGGATTTGATTGTCCTTCATGTTTTTTGGAAGCAAGAATTTGTTTCCATTTAAGGGAAACATCCAGACTGGGTTTGGTGCTTTCCTCATCTTGTTGCTCATAATTTAGCAGATGAATACTTCTTTCTCAAACCATGGAGCCCATGAATTAAGTGTTGTTTTGGTTTGCTAAAGCTGCAGGAATGCAATATACCAGAAATGGAACAGCTTTTAAAAAGGACTTTATTAAGTTCCAAACTTACAGTTCCAAGGCTATAAAAATGTCTAAACTAAGGTATCCAGGGTGAAATATCTTGATTCAAGAAAGGCCAATGGGTCCAGAACACCTCTGTCAGCTGGGAAGCACATGGCTAGCATCTGCTGGGGTCTTTAGCTTCTCATTTCAAACAGCTTCCCTGGGGGTGTTTTCTTTGATCATCTCCAAAGATCTCTGGCTGTGCGGGCCCTGTCGGCTCTGAAGTGTTTTCCAAAATGGTTCCATCTTGAAGAATTCCAGCAAGCAGCCCCACTGAATGGTGAAGACACCTCACCATAGAAACCTAATCAAAAGGTCCCACCCACAATTGAGTGGGTAACATCCCCATGGAAACAATTCAATAAAAAAGATCCCACACAACAATATTGACCAGGATCAAGGATCATGGCTTTTCTGGGGTACACAACAGTTTCAAGCCAGCACAAGTGTAGAAGGGTGATTATGGTGCTGCTTTCTGGCCAGCCTCCAGTATCACCATTGCCTCCAAGTTGCTCGGCACCCCTTTCCTTTTCTCATCTCATAAAAGGATAAACTTTCCCAGGCATCTTTCCAGTCAACTCAAAGAAGGTGGTGGATGGTTCCCCACAAATAAGGAACTGCCAATCCAAGGAACATGGTGGGTACCTTGACCTGTCTTTAAGTTCTTAATAAAGGGACCCTAATACTGAATGTTCCTTATTGGTGGAAAAATGACTTATATGTTCTGTAGGCTCTCACTCATTCATTCAGAAAACATTTACAGAAGGTCTAGTAATAGCAGTTAATAAACATAGCTAATCTTTATTGAGGGTATAATGTGTGAGAGGCACTATTCTCTGTGCTTTACAGGTAGTAAGTCATTCAATCCTCAGCAACCCTCAGGGAGGTACTATTATTATGACAGTTTTGTAGATGAGGAAACTGAGAGACAGAGAGGGTAAGTAACTTGCCCAAGGCCACAGAGCCTTTAGTGTACTGCCTCTCCTGCTATGTGCAAACTTCTGTCAACTTTGGAGGTGATCATAACACAGCCCCTGCCCTCAAGGAACTCATGTGCTCATGCAAGAGAGCTATGGATCAAAGAATTGCAATATCTTGTGATAAATATTCCACTGCACTAAAGACATGTGTAATATAAGGAAACACAAGAAAAGAAGGTTTAATGGCTAGTTGATGGTTGGGGATGGAGCCATAGGGGGAGTGACATTTTAGCTGTGTCTTAAAGGATAACTAGGAGCTCAGTAGATTGAAAGAGTGGAGTTCATTGTGGAGGCTGACCTTTGCAGAGGGTTTGGAAATGCAAAGCGTGGAGGTAGAGAAGAATAACTCATTTGAAGAAGAGGGAGAAGTTCTGAGTGGTTAGCTTACAGAGCTCACAGGGGAAAGCAGCAAGAAATGGGCTGGAATCGTAGGTAAGAGATCCTCCAAATCTTGTGAGAAATGGAGAATTATTGAAAGCATTTAAACATAGGAATGTCATGATTAGATTTATGCTATACCAATGAGCAAAGGAGAAGATGAACAGGTGGGAGAGATTTAAAAAGGAAGCCAAGAAAACAAAACAAAACAAAAGCAAAACATAAATAAAATAAAGGAAGGGTGGTGCAACGGTGGCTCAGTGGCAGAATTCTCAACTGCCATGCCGGAGACCCAGGTTTGATTCCTGGAGCCTGGCCATGTGTGTAAGCTAGATTCAGTTGTCAATTTGGCCAGGTGAAGGTACCTAGTTCTGTTGCTGTGGACAGGAGCCGATGGTACCCTCATCTGTTGCTCATTACATCTGCAGTTGGCTAAGAGGTGTGCCTGCTGTAATGAATGATGTTGATTTAATTGGCAGGTGCTTAAATGAGAGAGCTCAACGTAGCACAGCCCAAGCAGCTCAGCATACCTCATCTCAGCACTTGCAGTTCAACCCAGGCCTTTGGCGATGCAGAAAGAAAACACCCCGGGGAAAGTTGTTGGAACCCAGAGGCCTGGAGAGAAGGCCAGCAGAGATCACCCCGTGCCTTCCCATGTAAGAAAGAACCTCCGTTGAAAGTTACTGCCTTTCCTCTGAAAAACTAACGAAATAAATCCCCTTTTATTAAAAACCAATCCGTCTCTGGTGTGTTGCCTTCCGGCAGCTAGCAAACTAGAACACCATGTCAAAGAAAAAAATAAATAAAAATAAAATAAGGGAAGCCAGGAAATCAGTTAAAAAAGCAACTGGAATTAACCAGACAAGAAACGTAGTCCCACAAAGAAGGAGCTGGTTGGAGAATTATTTTAACAAGTAGATCAGCAACCTGATGACCCTAAAGCTTCTCACTTGGGCTTTGCATGAATGGGGATGGCAGAAGGAAGAACCAGATCATCATCCATTGATTTGCTTAGCCGACCCTTGGTCAAAGAACCAGGACCTGCGCCAGGAAGTGGAGATAACGTGGTGGCTCAGCTATAAGCCTACCTTCACAGAGTGCATAGTCTAGGTGTTAGACCACCAAGTAAAGAGACTAATTACAGTACAAGGTAGTGGGTGGACCACCCCCAGAGTCGGCATGCCTTAAGTCTGGTCATCCTGCCCTCACTGCCATGACCAGCCCCGGAGGCAGCAGAGGTTCCCTGTCTGCCTCTTTGTTGGTCATCCTACCACCCCTCACTCTGGTTGTTTAGCCTCACCTCCCCAGGGCTCAGCTCCTATTAAGGCTGTGCAGAAACTGGGAATCCCCGTGGGTGAACCACATCAATGACCCTCTGGGAAATCCAAGAATAAAATGCCAACAGAACTGGGTATGAACATCAGTCCAAAGGGCCAGGGCTGGGGAGGCAAAGCCAGGGGTGTGGAGTTAGGTAGACATGAGACAAGAACAAGGCAGACATGTTTCTTGATGATGATTGAACAATGATATAGCTTTCACAATGAGACTCTGTGAATGTGAAAACCTTGTGTCTGATGCTCCTTTTATCTACCATATCAACAAAAGAGTAGAACATATGGAATAAAAATAAATAATAGGGGGAACAAATGTTAAAATAAATTTAGTTTGAAATGCTAGTGGTAAATGAAAGCGAGGGGTAAGGGGTATGGTATGTATAACTTTTTTTTCTCTATTATCGTTTTATTTCTTTTTCTGTTGTCTTTTTATTTCTTTTTCTAAACTGATGCAAATGTTCTA